>CM068742.1:739510-926308 GCA_035084275.1 Hydrolagus colliei | reverse complement strand
TGTCAAGTTTTGTCAAAGGTTTGACCCTGAGCCCGCCTTGCTCAAGTACATTAATGTTAGTCGTTAGTGGAATTCAGTATAAACCATGTCAAACAGACAAACCCCCCCCCCCCCCCCTCTCCTCCCTCCTCTCCCCCCCCCCCCCCCCCCCCCCCTCCCCCCCCCCCCTCCTCTCCCCCCCCCCCCCCCCTCCCCCCTCCTCCTCTCCCCTGGTGTGTCTGCCAATAACCCAAATGCTTGAGCTAAACCGAAACTAAAACTGTCATTCTTCAGGCGAAAGAGAGAGGAAAAAAAAGTTGCAAACTTTTCCTCCCCCCCACCCCCTCCCCCTCCACCTCCCACCTCCCCACCTCCCCCCTCCCCCCACCTCCCTCCCCCCCCCTCCCCCCCCCCCCCCCTCTCCCCCCCTCCCCCCCCCCCCCCCCTCTCCCCTCCCACCCCACAAAAACAATGAGAATAAATCCTGACAAACACGCCGGCGGATTACATGTTTTCTGTCTCCCCTCGCAAACAAGAGAGAGGAAAAAACAACTTATTTCCTGTTTAAATATCAAGACAAAACACCCCCTCCCCCCACCCCACATACACACACACACACACACACACCCCTCAATAAACACCCCCCCCACACACACACACCCCTCAATAAACACCCCCCCCACACACACACACCCCTCAATAAACACCCCCCACACACACACACACCCCTCAATAAACACCCCACCCCACACACACACCCCTCAATAAACACCCCACCCCACACACACCCCTCAATAAACACCCCACCCCACACACACCCCTCAATAAACACCCCCCACACACACACGTCAATTGCAAGAATAATCCTTGCGTGTTTAAAACACTCAGAGCTGTGGGTGGGTGGGTTACCTGGGGATCTCTGTTGCTCCCAGAGATAAATCACTGCCCGCCTTTCAACCCGAGAGCTGACAAGTCAGGGAGAACAGCGTCCAGGGGAGAAGACAGAGAGAGCGAGGTGGGGGGGGGGTGGGGGGGGGGAGTGTGTGTCGTCTGTCTTGTCTTGTCTGTCTGTCTGGTCTCACCCCCCACCCCCCCCCAAACACACGCACACACACACCCCTCCTCCTCCCCCCCCCAACTCCCCACCCCCACACACACATACACACTGATTTTTTTAAAAACAAAATTAAAATGCCAGTTGCAAAAAAAAATGATTAGATCGAAAGCAAAAGAATAAGCTTGGAAATCCCCTCCCTCTCTCTCTCTCTCTCTGTCTCTCTGTGTCTCTGTGTCCTGCCCCCTCCCGCCCGCTGTTATTTGGATGTTATTGGTGAGTGAGTGAGTGAGTGTGTGTGTGTGTGTGAGCTCCCCTCTCTCCCCTCTCTCTCTGGGCGGGCTGTGTGTGTGTGATGTGCTCTCTCTCCCCTCTCACTGACTGTACCATTGGCCTGACAATCATGACCACATCATTTCTCGGAAATTCATTTTCAGTTTTCACTTCCCTGTACGTCAGGCTCTCACTAAACCTGTGTGTGTGTGTGTGTGTGTCTCTCTACCTCTCTGTCTCTCTCAGTGGTTAGAACTGTACTTTGAGTGACCCTCCCACCTCTTGATTCATATATATATATACATACTGTATATACTGTATATACACCCTGGCCGATGCCGGTTAAGGCGCGTGCCGCACGGATATTCGGCGAAAAACAAAGAAAAAAATAAATTAATTAATAAATTTTCAATGCATTTTTCCAGATAAATTCCGGTTAATCGAATGCAGACTTTTTTTCCCCCCCCCAATGCCGGTTATATGAAAGTTACGGTTGATCGGGTGCCGGATAAACGGGCGTTTACTGTAGCGCTTTTCACATCTTATCGACGTCTCAAAGCGCTTCACCGAATATACCGTAAAGTGAAGTGACCGTATATATATTTGTGGGCAAATCGCGGCAGCGTCCCCCCCCCCCCCCCCCCACACACACACAGTCATGGGTTGAAATGACCAATTTTATTATTGTGGTTTTGTTTTGGAGGGATTATAATTATTAGGCGTGTGGAGTAAGGAAACTTGCCCAAGGTTTGGCCCTGACCTGCCTGGATTCGAACACAGGTCTCACGCTCATAAGGTGACAGCTCTAACCACTGAGTTGCACGATTCCAAAATATCTATATATATATATATATATATATACTGTGTATGGGATCTGCCCGGTGCTGGTTAATCAAATCTGCCGGATATTCGAGCGGCGAGTCGCCAAAAATCCTACACAGCAAACTAACTAATTTTAAAACATACCATATTAATAATAGACTAAATAATAACAGAATATTATATGGAGAGAGTAAGCGCAGTCAAAGAGAAAGAGAAAGCTCTTCAGTTGCGACTCGAAGATGGGAAAAGGAGGTGGTGAGGTGAAGAGGTTGAAGGAGGGAGTTCCAAAATTTGGGGGGGTGGTGGGGGGGTGGGGGCGTAGTGGCTGAAAGCACGGCAGCGGATGGTGATGCGGAGGATTCGGGGGACAAGGAGGAGGCCGGACCCAATCAATCAATCAATCAAAACTTACATTTATATAGCGTCTTTCACGTCAAGAGGACGTCCCCAGGTGCTGTACAGTCAGCGCAGGGACAAGAGCAGGGGGGGGGGGAGGGGTCAGGCAGGATGAAGAAGAGTAGGAAAATTGACTGTATATTTGTGGGCCAAACGTGGCAGCCAAATTGCGCCCAGCAGTGTCCCACATTGCGCACAACAGTCATGGAAATGGGATCAAGGGAAAAAGGGGGGAAAGATGGCAAGGGGAGGGTTGGGGCAGGGAGAAGGAGGGCAGGAGAGCAGAGGCAGCGTGTACGGCCACAACAACAACTGAGATTTACACAGCGCCCTCCACACCGGGCAGTATCTCAGAGTGCTTCACAATAACGGATCCAGGGGCAGAGCCACGGGGAGGGGGAATGAGGTGACCAAAAACACGGTCGAAAAGAAAAGTCTTGTGGCACGATGTAAAAATAGGAAAGGATGGGGCGAGGCGAAGAAGGGATTGAGGCAGGGAGTTCCAGAGCCTTGGGGGGGGCGGGGGGGCAGAGGATTGGAGGGATTTAAACAAAGGAGTGAGGAACTTGAAGCCGATCTGCTGTATGACAGGTAGCCAGTGAAGTTCAGCAAGGTCTGGGGTAATCCGGGCGCCAAGTTTGGTCTGGGTTTGAATACGGGCAACGGAGTTTTGGATCGTCGTCCCAGCGCTCTGAGTTAGTGAGGGGGCAGACGGGCTGTACTGTTCGAGATGTTCCTTCAGATGATATGCAAAATTGGGGATTGCTTCAGAGTAATCCTACTTACTGAAGACTGAGGATGTGGAAAAACTAGAAAACGTAGAAAGTAGCAAGATTATGACACGATTCGTTTTTAAATTTTTTGAGATTTGATAAGGATTTTGACGTACAGTATAGATTTTATTGTGAACTCTGAGCCCCAGCTTTCAAAGGTTAGACCTGATCCAGAGCAGATGTTGTGGGCCTAATGGTTAGTCACTTGATGAGTGAGAATGTTTCACTTTGAATAAATTTGCTTCAACGTCCTACAACTTCACAAACTTCATGTCTGCATTTCCTGTTCAACACAACCACAAAAGGCCAAAATACCTTACCACTTAATGTCATTCTGTAACGCTCCCCCCCCACCAAACCCCCAGAAAAAAAAATGTACACTGTGTCAAAACAAGTATTGTGAACTGCACTGATCTGACAGAAAATTAAACTAAAAAATAGTATTTGCAGACAACAGATTGCAAGCAAACAAGCGTCACATTTAAATGCTCAAACTCTGTACTTTGACACATTCTCGTGTTCCAAGGGGGTGTATTTTCTAAAATGTTCAGAATTATTTTCTGCACTTGCCATCCTTCGCGTGCAACGAAAGGGGCAAAGCTGGACGACAGAATTGATTCCAAAGCTTACCTCGGGGAGTTACTGCTGCCCGCCGCAAGCACTGAATCATATTTACGTCCAATCTCTTGCTATCCAAGAAGCTTGTTCAGGTAAATGCGGAGAAAAGCGACGAGGATAATCTCCAAGATTGGAGGAATGAACCGTAGGCAGCAATAAGACAAGATACTGTATATCAAATGCAATGCTTATTTTTTATTTTATTTACAAGATAGGGCTCTTTGATCTTCTCACTCCCATGTAAAGTATCATAGACCTCTATAAAGCGTTGTCTCAGGTGACATGTTGTGGAGGTATGTAATATTTTAAATGGCAGTGAGCAAGTAAACCCAGAACAAGACTGTAGACTGCACCGAGGCGGCAGAACCAGCTCTGAACTCAGCAGAACTGAGCAAATTCAGAGTTGCAAATGGCAATTTCTGGACTAATACCAAGAAATGGTTCTTTACTCAGCAGGGAATGAACGACTCCAATGTTGTAAAATTAGTAATAAATATTCAGCTCCTTTTAGATAAAGTTAGACCTCGTTCACAGCTATTCAACGCCAACAAAATCTACATTTTTTCATCGGGTACCTTTGGGTTTGTGATCAGAAGCAGGAACCAGGATTAATTTATCCTCTTATTAGCACAGGAACGCAGACACTAATTGTAATAATAATAATAATAATCCTTGCAATTGATATAGCGCTTTTCACATCTAATCGGCATCTCAAAGCACTTCACAGAATATACTGTAAAGTGAATTGGCTGTGTATATTTGTGGGCGAAACGCGGCAGCCAATTGCGCACAGCAGCGTCCCTCAAACGGTCGTGGATTGAAATGACAAATTTATTATAGTTTTTTTTTGACAAATTATCATTAGGCGTGTGTGTGTGTGTGGAGTAAGGAAACTTGCCCAAGGTTTTGACCTGACCTGCCTGGATTTGAGCACAGGTCTCACACTTGTAAGGTGAGCGCTCTAACCACTGAGCTACAGGAGCTCCACAAATCTGCAGTGCACTATAAGCATCCTTAACTTCCACCCAAACTAATATCAGCTAAATCAGCCCAAACCTGGAGTGAGGATAACGGTAAGAATATTAAAGTTAATTACAGCAATGGGGGCCACAGAAACAAAGTGTAGATATTTTTAAGTTTCCAAAATGTCATTGGCTTTATCTGATCTAAAGGCTCCAGGGTGAGTAGACGTATAATCATACTGTATATTTTATAGTGCAATGCAGATTTTTTTTAACCCAAAACAAACTGTGAGATTGATGTTTTCAAATTACAACAGAAAAAGATTTAGGTTAAAATACAAGAAAAGTGCTCACACTTATTTTTACCACACGACAAACTGTTTTGTAACAACACAAACAAACATTGGAACATAATTGTATAGAAAATGATGGATGAAAAATGCCCGAGGTCCATCTAGTTCGCCTTCCATGTTTCTGGAGGTCACGTGCACATATGGTCCGAAATATCTATGTATAATATCCCGTAACGTTATTTCCTAAAAGAAAAGTCTCTACCATCCCTCCAATCTCTCCCTCAAAACCCTCCTTGTCTATCATTCCCCCCACAAGCATTCCCCCACTTTCCTCTCAGACATCTTCACTCTCCTATCTCCTCTCTCCCTCTGCTCTGAACGCCTCCTCATCCAAGGCAATTTCACTCGCCCCCACTTCACCCCTTCCAGCGACTTCTCCTCCCTCCTTACTTCCTTTAATCTCTCCCTCCGCATTCACTCCGCCACCCACAGTCACCCGCTCGACCTGGTGATCAACCAGGACCTCACTGCTTCAGACATCACCATCACCCACAAAGCCATCTCAAACCACCACTTCATTTCCCTTAATACCTCCATACGCCTTCCCACTGCTGAGTACTCCACTATTACCTAGCGCCCGTGGAAAACTATCTCCCCCCACTCCTTCTCTGCCGCCCTTGAGTTGTCCGACCTCCTATGCCTCTGGCCCTCTGTAAATTATCTGTCCTCCTCTCTATCCTTCCTTCTCCAGCATCCTCGTCTCCCTCGCCCCCCTCACCTTCCGAATCGCCTCCTATTCCTGTAAATCCCTGTGGTACACTGACTACCTATAAACCCTTAAGGCACAGGTGCGAGCTGCTGAACGAGCCTGGACCAAATCAAAATGGTCCACCGGCAAATTTGGGTAGATCACACCGAGGCCTACCTCTCCACCCTAGCCTCCGCCATGTCCTCCTATTACTTCGAATTAATCTTGGAGGCGTAGGACAATCCCAGGCTCCTTTTCTCCACCACTAACCATCTCCTATGCCCACCCTCCCATGCCTCAACCATCCTATCCTCCACATCCAACTGCGAGGAGATGCTGGACTTCCTCAAATCAAAAATCGAGGGGATCCGTTCAGCCACCTCTACCCTACTATCCATTACCTCTCCCACTACCTTCTCCCCAGGATTCACCTTCCTACCAACCCCCACTACATTCCTTCGACCTTATCTCTCCCCCTGCTCTCTCTGTTCTCCTGAAACCCAGCACCTGCTCCCTTGACCCCATCCCCACCTCTCTCCTCATCTCCCAGCTCCATCTCCTAGCCCCCCCACTCCTAACCAATATCATCAACCCCTCTCTATCCACCGGCACTGTCCCCACCCCTCTAAAAACTGCTGTCATCACCCCCATCTTGACAAAACTTTCTCTGGACCCATCCTACTGTCCAGCTATCGCCCCATCTCCAACCTCCCATTCCTCTGCAAGGCCCTGGAACAAGTCATTGCTTCCCAGCTTCTCTCCTTTCTCTCTCGCCAATCCCTCCTCGAACCCCTTCAATCTGGCTTCCATGCTACCCACAGCACGGAGACAGCCCTGGTCAAAGTCTCAAATGACATTCTAAACATCTGTGACCAGGGCTCTCTTTGCCTCCTTGTCCTCCTTGACCTCTCTGCCATCTTCGATACTGTGGATCATTCCATCCTCTTACACCGCCTCTCCTCAACTGTATAGGGCCCTGGTGTGAACATTGTGTGCAGTTTTGATCTCCTTATTTAGAAAAGGATGTACTCTCCTTGGAGGGGGTACAACGTAGGTTCACTAGGTTGGTACCTGGGATGAGTTATGAGGATAGGTTAAACAATCTAGGCCTACATTCTCTAGAACATAGAAGAATCAGAGGTGATTTCATAGAAACCTATAAGATTATTAAGGGGCACGGCAGGATTGATAGTGGGAGACTGCTTCACCTGGTTGGAGAAACTGTAACCAGGGGTCACAGTCTTAAAATTAGGGGTCAGCCCTTTCGCACTGAGTTGAGGAAAAACTTCTTCACTCAGAGGGTAGTGAATTTATGGAATTCTCTACATCAAAGGGCTGTAGTTGCTCAGTCCTTGAACATATTCCATGACTGTTTGTGGGACACTGTTGTGTGCAATTTAGCTGCCGCGTTTCACCCACAAATATACAGTTAATTTTCCTACTCTTCTTCATCCTGCCCTGACCTCTACCCCCCGTGCTCTTGTCCCTACCTGACTGTGCAGCTCCTCGGGACGTCTTCTCGATGTGATAGGCGCTATATAAATCTAAGGATTGATTGGTTGATTGGTTGATTGATTGATTGATTGATTGATTGATTGATTGGTTGGTTGGTTGGTTGGTTGCATCAGGCGCTGGCTGCATCAACCTCCATGATTTCACACTCAACCTCACCAAGCCAGTCAGGAACCTTGGTGTCTTGTTCGACCCTCAACTGTCTCTTCTCCCCCACATCCAAGCAATGACTTGCTCTGCCTTTCCCCATCTCCGCAACATTTCCCGACTCCGCCATTACCTCATCCCCAAAGCCGCTGAAACCCTCAATCACGCCTTCATTACATCCCAGCTTGACTATAGCTTTGAGTATATACAAATGCCTTGCTGGTCAGCCTTCCCAATTCCTCCCTCCATGCGCTGCAAATGATTCAGAACTCTGCGGCCCGTGTCCTCTACCGTTCCAAACTCTGTGACACCATCTCCCCCATCCTTGCCTGACTCCATTGACTCCCCATCATCCAGAGGATCCAATTCAAGATCCTGGTCCTCACATTCAAAGTCCTCTATAACCGCGCCCCACCACTACATCCGTGACCTCCTATCCCCTTACCAACCTGCCCACCCCCCCTCCACTCAGCAGACTCTGGCCTGCTCCATGCCCCACCATTGGTGGGCGAGCCTTTAGCCACTCTGCTCCCAACCTCTGAAACTCCATCCCGCAGACCCTGCGCCTCACATCCGCCCTGGTCTCATTCAAGTCCCACCTCAAAACTCTCCTGTTCGATGGTCCCATCTACAACTCCTGATGCGCCCCTTCCCTCCTCACTCTGTCCCCAGCTCTAGTCTGACTGTGACAGGACAGTGACTGTCCAGTGGGATGTCCTCCTGACGTGAAAGGCGCTTTATAAGTGTCATTTTGTTGTTGTTATTGAAAAAATCAACACTACCCGATTCAACCGTTTCCCGAAAAGAGCCTGTTCCGTATGTTCACTCTTGTCACTGAAATAGTCTTTGTTTAGATTCATTCTGAATTTAACCCTTTACAATCGCGGGCCATGTCCTCTTGTTTTACTATTCTATTTACTGTTTGACATTAAAATGCTATCCAAAAATAAGTAAAGTAATATTATAGGTTATCAAGCAATCTTCAGTAGTTAGATTTAATATTCATACAACAGAACAGGTCTTGCAATGACTACAACAGTACAGTGTCATCCAAAACTGTTCGAGTGGAGCTATTTTACACCTCCAGGACTAAAGCTCTTCCTTACACAAGGAACAAGGCCATCCAGAGTCTACAGCCAATGTCCACTCCCATTGGATGGCCTGCAAGTTTATCACTCCTATTCTCGCTCCACCTCCATTGATCTGGCTCCCCATCCTCCACCAGATCATACTCATGTTCCTTGTCCTCACATTCAAATCTTTTCATTGCCTCACCCTATGTGTGATCTAACCCACCCACCACCCCCATCACACACACACATAAACTCCCCCACACATCAGACTCGCCTCTAGTAACCAAGTTGTCAGCCATTCTGCCCCTCTCCCCCCCACACCGATGATACTCCAATGATGTATCCAACATGATTGCTCACTAATTACAAGCCTTGGAAACTAGCAACCAAAAATATAATGAAACATGTTGATGTTGGCATCATAATTTTGTTAACAATTTGCTTCAATTATAATGCTGTATATTGTATGTACAAAATGCAGCCCTTTCTAAAATTATTATCAGGCTTGTTTTCTTGAATTGATCTATGCCCAAGAATGCTAATAGCTTTTAGCAGTTTATGCTATGTGCCTGAGTGAAATTAGTTATGTTTCCAGTTTTCCTCCTAGGTCCCTAATTGGGGCCAATTAGGGACCTAGGAGGAAATCTCATTGTGGAGGCAGAGGGCATGGCTGATGTACTGAATGAGTACTTCGCCTCTGTCTTCACAAAAGAAAATGATACAGTCAATGCCATGGTATTAGAGGAGAGGGTAGGAGAAATGGATAGAATAATTATAACCAGAGAGGAAGTGCTAAAAAGGTTGACGTCGCTCAAGGTGGATAAGTCACCTGGTCCGGATGGGATGCACCCTAGGTTACTAAGTGAGGCACGGGAGCAAATAGCAGGGACTCTGGCCACGATCTTTCAATCTTCCTTGGACACAGGGGTCGTGCCAGAGGACTGGAGGATAGCTAATGTTACTCCCTTGTATAAAAAGGGGCAGAAGGACAAGCCTGGTAACTACAGACCAGTCAGTCTAACGTCGGTAGTGGGCAAACTTCTAGAGTCCATAATCAGGGACAAGGTAGATCTTCACTTAGAAAGATATAGGCTAATAAAGGACAGTCAACATGGATTTGTTAAAGGCAAATCTTGCCTTACAAATCTGATAGAATTTTTTGATGAGGTAACGGAATGGGTGGATAATGGTAGCGCAGTTGATGTAGTTTACATGGACTTTCAAAAGGCATTTGACAAAGTGCCACATGAGAGACTTATTATGAAATTAAAGGCCCATGGCGTAAAAGGGACAGTGGCAGCGTGGATCCACAACTGGCTGCGAGACAGAAAGCAGAGAGTTGTAGTGAGCGGCTGTTTTTCAGATTGGAGGGAAGTGAGCAGTGGTGTGCCACAGGGATCGGTTTTGGGACCATTGCTGTTTGTAATCTACATCAATGATCTGGACTTGGGTGTACGGAGTACAGTTTCCAAGTTTGCAGATGACACTAAGTTAGGGAGAATAGTAAACAGTGAGGAGGATAGTAGCCATCTGCAAGAGGATATAGACAAATTGGTAAAGTGGGCAGACACATGGCAGATGAAGTTTAATGCAGAGAAGTGTGAGGTGATGCATTTTGGGAGAAGAAATGAAGGGAGGCAATATAGGCTAGATAGTACAATTTTAAATGGTGTGAAGGAACAGAGAGACCTGGGGATTTGTGTTAGTGACTCGTTGAAGGTGGCAGGACAGGTAGACAAGGCTGTTAAGAAGGCATATGGGATACAAGGCTTTATAAATAGGGGTATAGAGTACAAAAGTCAGGAAGTGCTGACTAACCTCTATAGGACTTTGGTGAGGCCTCAGCTGGAATACTGTGTTCAATTCTGGTCACCACACTACAGAAAGGATGTGAAGGCATTGGAAAGGGTACAACAAAGATTTACTAGGATGGTGCCAGGATTGAGGGACTTCAGCTATGAGGAGAGGCTAGATAGGCTAGGGTTATTCTCTCTGGAGCAGAGAAGATTGAGGGGAGACCTAATAGAGGTTTATAAGATCATGAGGGGTTTCGACAGGGCAAATAGAGAAAAACTATTTCCACTCGTGGGTGAATCTGTGACTCGTGGTCACAGATTTAAAATAGTTTCAAGGCGCAGTAGAGGGGAACTGAGGAGAAATTTTTTCACTCAGCGAGTTGTTCGAATCTGGAATGCATTGCCTGAAAAGGTGGTGGAGGCTGATTCGATAACAACTTTTAAAAGGGAATTAGATCTTTATTTAGGGAGAACGGGTCTATTAGGCTATGGGGAGCGGGCAGGGCAGTGGGATTGAATCGCTCTTTTCAAAGAGCCGGCACAGACTAGATGGGCCGAATGGCCTCCTTTTGTGCCGTAAAATTCTATGATTCTATGATTCTATGATCAGTAATCTCTGTGGAATGTTTTTCTGAAATTGCTTTACCACCCAATGCATACAGGAAGCCCCAAGCCGAATCCCCATTTTAACAGAAATATATCAAAATGCAAGGATAATAATAATTATTAATAATAATATTTTTAAATGTCAATGTTACTAACTATGGAATGAATCTCTAAAATCGAAAAATACAAAATGATGAAATTCTCAGCAGATATCCAAATTCGCAAAACCCAGAGCAGTGTTTCAAGCCTACATCCATCTCCAATACATCCTTCATTCACGTACCTCACCACCAACTTTTCCCCCCATGAAGCGGAAAAGGGAGGGTAGTGGTGAAGTAGGTGTAAGAAGAAAGTACCTCTACCACGCCCCCATACTCTTCAACACTCTGCCACTGTCTCTAACCTTTGAAGTTTTATTGCCACCTTGTGGTTAAGTTGGGAAGAAATTTAAGGTGATGCATAACAACAACAACAAATTACATTTATAGAGCGCCTTTCATGTCGGGAGGACGTCCCAAGGCGCTGCACAGGAGGCGTGTGACCCGAGCTGGGAGGGGAGTGTTTGGGAAGGGGTGAAACACGAAGGGGAGGTAAAAGAGTTTGGGGTGGAACAAAAGGCACGATCGAAGAGGAAAGTCTTCAAACCGGCCTTGAAGGAGGAAAGGGAAGAGATGAAACGGAGGGGATGAGGGATGGCATTCCATAGGGTGGGAGCGGAGAAACTGAAGGCCCGGCCTCCGATGGTGGGGCGGTTCGGGCGGGGGGCTTGGAGCAGGCCAAGTCCTGTTGAACGGAGGGCCCGGGTGGGCGTGTAGGGGGAGAGTAGATCGGTTAGGTAGGATGGGGCAAGGCCGTGTAAGGCCTTGTAGGTGAGGACGAGGATCTTGAACTCGATCCTCTGGAGGATGGGGAGCCAGTGGAGACGGGCGAGGGTGGGGGTTATGTGGCGGGTGCGGGATAGTACACGGGCTGCAGAGTTTGGGATGACCTGCAGCCTGTGAATGGAGGAGCTGGGGAGGCCGACAAGGAGAGAATTACCGTAGTCCAGCCGTGAGGTGATGTACGCGGGCACGAGTGTTTCGGCAGCGCGGGGGGTAAGATAGTTGCGGAGCCTGGCAATGTTGCGCAGGTGGAAATAAGCGGTGCCGGTCAAGGCGTGGATGTGGGGGAGGAAGGAGAGTTTGTGATCGAACATGATGCCGAGGTTCCTGACTGGCTTTGTGAGGTGGAGAGTGCAGCCTTGGATGTTGAGGCTGGCAGCACCCGATGTGCGGAGGCGCTGGCTTGAGCCAATCAGGAGGGTCTCGGTCTTACTCACGTTCAATTGCAAAAAGTTGTCCCTCGTCCACGACTCGATGTCGGACAGACATGCTGTCAGAACATCGATCGTCTGGGGGTTGAGGGATGAGGCAGAAAGGTACAACTGGGTGTCGTCCGCATACATGTGGAAATTTACCCCATGTTTGCGGATTACGTCGCCCAGAGGGAGCGTGTAAAGGGTGAAAAGGAGGGGGCCGAGGACAGAGCCCTGAGGAACGCCGTGAGATACTGTGCGGTGGTTTGAAGAAAAACCATTGGAAGAAACAAAATGTAAACGATGGGTCAAATAAGAGTGGAACCAGTCAAGGACTGTGCCTTGAAGGTTGAGGTGAGAGGAAAGACGTTGAAGGAGGATGGTGTGATTGACTGTGTCGAACGCAGCAGACAGGTCAAGGAGGACGAGGAGGCAGAGGGAGCCCTGGTCACAGGCGGTTAGGATGTCATTTGTGACCTTGACCAGGGCAGTTTCTGTGCTGTGGATAGGGCGGAAACCTGATTGGAGGGGTTCAAGAAGTGAGTGAGTTGAAAGGAAAGAATGGAGCTGGGAGGCAACCACTCTTTCAAGGACCTTGGATAGAAACGGGAGGTTGGAGATGGGTCGATAACTTGATGGTTGCGACGTATTAAGGGAGGGTTTCTTCAGGATAGGGGTGATGGTGGCTGTTTTAAGGGAGGTAGGGACGGTGCCTGAAGAGAGGGAAAGGTTAATGGCATACTCAACAGAAATCAGTAATGAGAAGCATTTCCTATTTCTTCAACAAAAGACCATGAAAAAGTCAAATAATAAGGAAATAACTCTTACAAGGAAAATGATGGCTGGAACTCCATTCTCCCATGAAATCTGGTTCTCCTCCTTCAATTGTGACTCGCAGTTGATGCCATCAGCTTGTTTGATGGATATCAGGGTCTGGATGAGTGCAAATTTCCTGCAACTGAATGTCGGCCAGATGGAAGCCATACTCCCGTCGTTGTGTCTCTCCTGTCAGTGTGAATTCCTCAACCTACCCAGGCTCTCCCTCAGATTCACTGGACCTGTGTGTAGCTTAGACGCCAAGTTTGATTACCAGCTTTCCTTTCTACCGCAGAATGTTTGAATCGAGCGCACGATCTGTGGTGATCTCAATAATCCAGTTCCTGAGCCAAGATCCATCTACTTTGCCTTCCACCTTCAGCACTTCAGGCTGGCTCATGGGCAGGACTTGGCAGGGCAGACCAGACGTTGGTGGTAGGGATTCTTTGCGTACAGCTTCCATTAACACTGTAAGTTAAAGCCCTGACAGGTAGGATAGTCCTGGCTGGACAATTAGATCAGCAGAGAAAGCTTGATACTTTCCAGAATTAGGTAAGCAGAACGTGTCCCCCTCCACGGAAAGTGGACATTCCATTCCAATAAATAACTCTGGAATTTCCATGTGTAGGTAGGATGCTTGGAACTCTCAGTTTAGTTTGGACACTCATGCTAAACATGGTGATGGATTTCTACACGTTACAGACACTGGGCTGACCAAAAAGAAAAATGAACACCTTCACCCTAAATATGTTGTTTTCGGCTAGTTATCTCAAAAAATCTTTACAGCCAACATTATTTCCCTTAACTTCTTTTTCTTTTGGTACATTTTGGAGAATGTTTACAAATTCATATTTCTTTAACAGCTCATATTTATTGTAAAATCTTTTGTAGGGTGACCAAAGCATAAAGAATCCTTCACCTTTCGACTAATTCAGAATTGATCTTGACTACAGTAATGCCAAAATTACATTTGTACAGCACCTTTCCCATTGGGAGAAAGTCCCATGGCGTTGGACAGTCAGTGTTTCAAACCCAAGCTGGGGTCGGGATCAGGGAGGATGAAGAGAAGGGGAGGTGACGATGACCGATGGGATTGTCAAACAAGTGGGACTGAAGGCTCACCCACCGATAGTGGGGCGGGGGACATGGAAAAGACCAGAGCTCACTGAGCGGAGGGAGCAGACAGGTTGGTAGAGGGTTAGCTCAGAGATGCAGGGTGGGGCAAGGCCATGGAGGGCTTTCAAGCTGAGTGCCAGAATCTGGAATTGAATCCTCTGGATGATGGGGAGCCAAGGGGCGAGAATGGGGGAGATGGGGCTACAGAACCTGGTGCAGGAGAGGGCACGGGCTGCAGAGTTCTGGATGATCCGCAGCCCACAGAAGGAGTTTGGAAAGCTGACAAGCAGGGCATTGGTGTAATCAGGCCTGGATGTGGTGAAGGCATGAATGAGAATTTCAGCGGCTTGAGGGTTGTGGTAGTCAGATAATGTTGTGGGGGTGAGGGAAGGCAGAACTGGTCATGGCTAAGACGTAGGGGAGGATAGACAGTTCAGGATGGAACAAGACACCTGGGTTCCTGACTGGCTAGTGAGGTTGAATGTGCATGGAGGTTGAACCATGATGCTGTCAGTGCCTGAGGTGTGAAGGTGCTGGAGCGAGCCAATCAGGAGAGCCTTGGTCTTGTTGACATTCAACTGTAGAAAGTTAGCTCTCATCCAGGACTTGATATCTGACAGGCAATCTGTCAGGACAACAGTGGTCCAGGAATCGAGGGTAGAGGCAGAGAGGTAGAGTTGGGTGTCATCCGCATACATATGGAAGATGATCCCATGTCTGTGGATGGTATCACCAGGGGAGCATGTAGATATTGAAAAGTAGGGTCAGAGCCCTGGGAGACGCCACAGGAGCTGGAGAAGCCATTGCTGGCGACAAAGTGGAGACGGTGCGAGAGATAAGAGTTGAACCAGGCAAGTCCGTGATAGAGAGGGAGGGGAGGGGGGATAGAGATGGAAGGGGGGTGGAGAGGAGGGGGGATAGAGAGAAGGGAGGGGGAATAGACAGGGAGGGGATGGGAGGAGGGATAGATAGAGATGGAGGGGGGGGGGAAATAGAGAGAAAGAGAGGAGGGGAAGGAAGAAAGAAGCCCATCACGTGCCCAGGTTGTGATATTTCAGTGTGGTGACTGTGCAGACCTGGCCTGGAGCAGGTAGGATTGGCGTTTTTATTCCTGCAATTTTTGTCACATTCCGGATTCCAGAACTCCGGATATTGTCCGCTCAACCTGTACACCGGAAACGTTAGCGCTGGGAACCGCTAGGAACTAAGCTGATGTTAGCGGGGAGGCTCGGGTCAGGCGGCGTTTTGGCTGCCGCCAAATACAGTCATACAATTTTCGCTTAACGAAGGGTTGTAAAATCCCTAACCCCTTCTTTAAGTGGGGTCTACCAGTATCATTATTATAAAGCTAAAATTGTACAAAAAGGAAGTCAAAAAGGAAATTTAAAAGGTTTAAAAGCAGAATCTATTCAAAAACATTTTATCTGATAACGTTCATCTTCAGAGCTCAGTTGCAGAAATATGTACCCAAATAAGCACAGTGGTTAACATGTAAACATTATGTTTTTGATGACTTTGATTAGTCATCAAAAAGTACAACTTGAATTATGTACAGTAGAACTACTTGTAACACACAAATTATAAAAGTTGATTTTGCTGTGGTCGATTGCTAGAAGGCTTCCAATATATCAGTTTGTCATAGCTGCCAGCATTAAAAACCTGTCATGTTCAATATGTTCTTTGAAACTTTTATTATTTAACATGCCTTAGTATTGATAACCTTGATCCATTACATTGAACATCTGAAAATTGTAGTAATACTATGGAGTTAAACACAATTTTTATCTTCCCTGAAAATAGAAAAAAGTTCACAATTGTATTTTAATATTCAGTGTTGATAATGCTTTTGGGAAAAATGCAAAGCAGCCAGTTATTTTTGTTCCTAAAGTGAGATTTGAACAATTAACCAATAAGACTATTAATTTTAATTAATCTGATTGTTATGGTTAAAGTCCATTGATTGATTATCCCATCTCCCCCCCCCCCGTTGGCTAATAGTTTATAAGGTTTGACCGTAGAACCAAGCCCATCACGGGTTTGGAAAAAATGTTGCAATAAAAGTTGATTTTGCTTGTGAAAGTGACAGCAAAAATTCTAATAACTTATTACAATTTCTCTTGAAAGCAATCTTCAAGTATAAGTTTAAATTGAGTCTATTATCTCCACTCACATAAAGGTTAACTGGACTGTACATTTATCTTTCTGATAATGTTAAGGAGTTTAAGATTCATGTTTAGTAGTTTTGTAAAGCAACATGTAGACTAGTATTCTTCAGCACAGCAGGTGCACACAAGATTGCCAGCAGGCACAAAATTAATTCTTAGAATCAGAACATGCACTATGCATATTCAAATGCATTTTGCTACAATGCACTTTTGGTCCAAACATTACCTTGTAATCAGGAATTCAGTAAAAACTTTGTACAATTTTCAGGTCAGGAAACTTTTGTAAACAGTCAAGCTTTGCTTTTAAGTGAATAATTTAGTAAAGATTAGGCTTATTTCAAACCTACCAGTTGCTTTCTGCTAACAAAACTTCTGCATCATTCAATTAAATCCAGAGTGAGCTCTTTAATTCCGAAAGAGATATTATACAGTAAAAGCCCGTTTATCCAGCACCCGATCAACCATAACTCCCGTATAACTGGCACTGCAAAAAAAAAGGTCCGCATTCGATTAACCAGAATTTATCCGGAAAAATGCAGCGATAATTTCTTTTTAGTTGTTCTTTTTGCGTTTTCGGCCGAATATCCGGCGGGCGCTTTAACCGGCACCGGCCAGGTCCCAAGGGTGCCGGATAAACGGGCTTTTACTGTATACTCAATAGTGGAAATATGCTCATGTGATCAAAATAACATGAGCCAAAAATGATCTAGCTCTTTTGAATCTTCATTCAAGATCTCAATGATTAAAATACACTTCTTTTGTCAGCATAGAAATAATGCAAGGAATTTGCTTCATTCCGCTGAGGTGTGGTGCTGCGTTGGATTCAAATTCCAGTGCCACCTTGTGGTTGACTTTGGTAAGGATCTGCATGATCTCAAGTTTCTTGCCATATACATTCAGCACATGGCATAAAGATTCAATAAACCAGGAGCCTCTGGATGTATTTCGCCAAGAATAATAACCTTGAAAAGATGAAAATTCATACAACTGTTTTCAGCATTTTTGTTAAACTACATTTCAGGTTATTTCATATACAGTACATATATTTAGATGACATAAATGTTCAGAGTTGATCACATATATTTTGCTTCGAACATGTTAATGTTCTGCCCCATTAATTAAGTTTGTACGATACATTGAAGATCAGGAAGATAAAATATACTGATTTACATCACAGGAGATCCCAAGAGCAATTTAAATATGACATGGGAGGATAAGTTGACACTGCAACGCAGTTCTGGCAATTTGTTGCATTGTCAGAGGTACCGTGCTTTGGATAAGACACTAAATCAGGGTTCCCTCTAACTGGGGTCGTTAAAGATCTCATGGCACCAGCATGTTTCTCATCATTTGTGTGTTACAATTAGTGAACTGGTTTTTCAGACTCAAAAGCACCAGAACATTGAGGCCAGAACATTTAAGAAACAGTTTAATGATATAATTGGAAGGAAGTTGTGTAAGTATTCTGGACAAATAAGACTAAATAGCCAGAATGGCTTTTCCCATCTGATCCTTTCTTGTGAACTTGTGAGAAGCATTCCGTGGCTCAAATCAAAGATAACTGAAGAAAATCAGTTGCTAGGGGCAGTCCAGTAGTGGCAAATTCAAATTAAAGAATAAGCAGTCTTGGAAAATGCTGTTTGCCGCTTTTAACCAGGTTTGTTTTTGGCCAGAGATGTGCACCTGAAAATCTCACTAAGGTTGGCCGAAAGTCCACATCTAGCAAAATACCTTATTAATACATATACAGTAAAGACCTGTTTATCTGTGACCCGATCAACCGGATTGCGCGACCCCCTCCCGGTACAATTCCCCATTCCAGCAATTGCGAATATGCTCACTTTGCGCATGCACGCAATGCATGCGCACTTATTAAACTTGCAAACTCTGGGTTTTTACCGATCTTTTAAAAATGCTGTTTTACCGATCATTTTACCGAGTGTGTTGGAATCTTTTTTGTTAAGTGTCCATACAATATTCTGTTACTATTTAGTATATTATTAAAATTGTATGTTTTAAAATAAGTAAAATTTTGGTGTTGGGTTTTCAGCAACTTGCCGCTCGATTATCCGACACAGTCTATTGATCGACCCCCAGAGGTTGCTGGATAAACAAGCCTTTACTGTATTCAGGTTTAACATTACTATTGGCATTAGATGAAGTGCTTGAAAATGTTTTGAATTGCTCCTTAAAGAAAGTTTTTTTTTATCACTGAATAGAGATTTGTCTGGGAGTAATGGGTAATGGATAAAACCCATTTCAGCACCATAACATGATTCAGTCTTCTTTTCACTCACCTGGTGCTGTAGAATAAACATATAAGAAATCAGCTTCTATAGGTATCTTTTGTGCGGTATTTTCTTCTCCAGCACTGTCCACCTGAACACCTGAATCAAATTCATCACCACGACAAGCCTTTAAAAAGGGAAATGTTGGAGAAATAGTCAAAACAACTCAACACAACTATTCATGTTATTTGACGGTGCTAAAAATGAAAACTGCATTAATTTCAGACTGAAAATATAAATGAATACAATTTCAGGCACATTATGACAAATCAATTCAAGTTGCTGAATGATATTCAAACTATCTTGAGGAGAAACGTCTTCTGATAGATGGACCTCTTAAAATCCCTGAAAGGCTGAAGTGATCACAATCGTCTCATTGTTATTATTATGTAATTATTCTCCCTAGAAAAATGATCTGCCAATCAACTAACAACCGTATTCCTACTTACTGCTAGATAAACAGGGGCATGTGGAGTAAGAAACCTTACCCAACATTTCGCACAGTCAGGAATCAAACCCAGGTCTCTTGCTTGCGAGGCGAATACTGGAGTATGGAGATGATGGGCCAAATGGCCTTCTTCTGTGCCATAAATTTTTACAACTGGCAAACTATATTATAGTTATAGTGAATCTTCAAAAGGTTTAATGTATAAGGCATAATCGGAGCTGCCAATCTTTTTTTAACAAAAAAAATACTCCTGAAAGCTAAAAACAGTATTTTGTAGCAAAAAAAAGTATTTTCCCCAGAATCTACCGGTACTTAACGAAAAAATTACAGCATGAAAAGATGCCAAGTAAAATGGGATTTCAAAATCCCTCATTAAACAAAAATTGCGTTAAGCGGGAGGTCCCTACTGTGTTTCCCTATATGAAAAAAATTGTTCCCAGTAATGCCTTGCGCCTAGCGCTAACATTTACAGTGTACCAGCGATGGCATAAGGTAGGTAGCACTGCTATTGAAGGCAGGGAGAGTTAAAGAGAAAGAGACTGAGACAGAGACGAGAGAGACTGTGAGTGAGATTGTGACAGCCAGAGACTCAAACAGAGAGAAAGAGACACACAGAAAGAGAGAGAGATACAGAGAGAGACAGAGAGAGAGAGAGAGAGTGCGACCGAGACAGACAGAGAGAGGGAAAGAGACACGGAAAGAGAGAGACAGAGAGAGGGAAAGAGACACAGAGAGAGAGAGACACACAGAGAGAGACTGAGAAAGAGAGAGCGCGACCGAGACAGACAGAGAGAGGGAAAGAGACACAGAAAGAGAGAGAGAGACAGAGAGAGGGAAAGAGACACAGAGAGAGAGAGACCACACAGAGAGAGACTGAGAAAGAGAGAGACAGAGAGGAGACAGACAGACAGAGCATGGAACATTTTGGATTTTCAAAAAAACTTATTTTACCAACAAAATGGGACTGCCGTATTTATTTCAATTTACCGTACTAAATACGGCAAAAACCTACTGGTTGGCAGCTCTGCATAATACATAATGTAGGTTTGCAAAATCATGGTCCAAATATTTTAAATAAGTTTTATTACTAAGCAAAAATAGGAAGTGCATGACTGTCTAGATGCTCTGTTCTGGATGTATGCAATCTTGATGAATTTAATATAAATGTTCAAATAGTTCCACTGTTCTATTCATACCTGTACAAAAAACATTTTCGGTTTGCCAACCAATGCTTTACAGTTTTTCCCCTTAAAGACACTGATCAAGTCGTTGAATTTAATGGGAGCATCAGTACCATAAATCATTCCTTCTTCTCCATGGCTAAGAATTACACAGACAAAGCTGGCCATTTGGGTGTGATCGTCCTTGGCAACTAAGAACAAGATACATGCAAAAATGATTAAATGTCACCAATTTGAATAAAAGTTTTTTTTATACGAACAACAAATTTGTGAAATCTGCAGGGGGCAAAAATGTTTTACTAGATAAGCTTGCATTGGCAAAAAATATTTAAATTAGACACTGTTGAATAGATCACATCCATTTGAGAATAAGAGGTGGAACTGGGTAATGAAGAATAATATTTAAGCTGTTTCTTTGTGTTAAGGCAAGTAATTAAGTACAGAACCGAAATGTAACTGGAATTAGCTCCTGAATTAGACCCATATTTGTGCATCCACACAGTTGACCTAACATAAAGCAACTACCACAGACAGATCAAACCTATAAAAATCTCAGCCATAATTAACAATCTAGTGACTCTGACAAAATAGTTCCAATTAAACTTGACAGTAACCTTCGAGACTCAGATATTGACAAATACTTACCATTGTGCAAAGTCGTAGTCATAGCTAAACATGTTTGGTCGTTATAAACTTGAACTTTAAAACCCAATGATTTGAATGTCTTCTGCAGACGACCAACATCTTCATCAGTACCATTACGTGTACTCATGCCTATAGAAAATCAACAAATATTAGCAGATCAGCAAAGAAAAGAATATTTGAATACAAACAATAATAATATTTAAACTTCATAAAGGTAGGAGTTTGATTACCATTTTAGGGTCATCATGGTATTACTTGGAGGAACTCAAGAACCATCGAAATTTACAGCACAGAACGTCATTTGGTTCATTGTCAGTGTACTCTTCTAAGAACAAATCTTTCAGTTCCATTTTCCTGCCCTTTTCCTATACTCCTGCAATCAACTCAATTTTAGGCACTTCTCTAGTTCCCATTTGAAAGCTAAGATGAATGCTACTCTGAAGAGCTCTCAAGGTTTAATCATAGGCATTTAGGAAATCAGTGATAAGGGGGCATAATCTCAAAATTGTCAGCAAAAACGTGAAACTCAAAGGATCATTAAGTTTTGGTATTTATTAATGACTATTGTAACTGGTACAAAGGTTAATAGATTAATTCAAAGGAGAACTGATCAGCTCCCAGCCCCACCATTTTGCAGCACTTCAAAATGTTGACCTGTATAAAGGGCGCTATATAATTCAAGTTTTTGATAAACATCCGAGGGATAAAGAGGTTAAGGTATCTAGGGAAACAGCTGGAATGTAAGAATAATAATAAAAAGAGAAAAAGTGGCAATAGTGACACAGATACTATGGACCAGATACAATAGACTGAATAACCACCTTCTTTGCAGAACATTTTTGTGTGTATGCAATTAATATAATCTGGGTAAAGGGCTGCAGTGGACATGCTCTGCATGAAAGGTGGTATAGAAATGTAAGTTGTTGCAGTGCACTGAAGAAATGTTAACCTCACATCATAAAATGATGACATATCTTTGACGTACAATTTACACACAAACAAACTTTCAATTTAAAATGCACCAATCTTAGTAGCTGCAAAATGGTGACTAGTCAAGAAAAAGGAAATAAGGATATTAGCATCTACAGTCTTACAAAAAATGAAGGTCGAGAAATGCATGAAGTAGCAGGACGCCATGGTATTCAGTCACTGGGGTTACCCTGGCTCAATTGGAAGCACTCTTGACTCTGAGTCTCAAGGATATGGGTTCAAATTCCACATCAGGACTTTGAGCTCATAGCCAAGGCTGGCACTCCACTCCAGTGCTGGGAGTCCCAGCATTGATGGAGGCACTGTCCTTCAGGTGAGATGTTAAAACAAGGCCCTGACTGCCTGTCCAGGTGGACATTAACTAACCATGGGTGTATTCAAAAAGTGATGGGAGTTATCTCCCAGATAATAATATGGCTCTATGTGGGACAATCATGTGCACAAATTGACTATTGCTTTTGCCTTCAAGATAGTCACTAAACTTTACAGTACATCCAATGAAAGGTTTTGAGATATTTGTAATGTGACGAGGTGCTGTATCAAATGCAATTATTATTATTATTACTGGTGAAGGAGATAGAGGCCGCAGCAACCGTTTTGATTCTATCTATATACTCTACATAAAAGCCTCAGGTATGTTTCCTCCGCAACTGTGTCCTCCTGACGCGGTTGGCGCTGTGGCAAATCTATATATATAAGCCGTAGGTATGTTTCCGCAATTGTACCGCGTTCACAGCGCAGATGGCTCGGTGTGAGTTGCGGGAGGACGGTTCCCTGCACCAGTATCACCGGGCCTCGAACATCAACTTCAAACACAGCGGCTTCGACCGGGGACACCTGGCAGCCGCCGCCAGCCACAGCCAGGCCGCCATGGGGGACACCTTCTACTTCAGCAACACTGAATATCATAATAACAGCTATAATAATATTACAGTAATAATAATAACAGCAATATATATATAAATAAAAAAGCCTATGTATGTTTCCTAGGTATGTTTCCGCAATTGTAACAATGAACTTCTAAAAGGAAAACAAAAACCAATACAGCTTAAAAACAACAAAAAACGAAGAAAAACAACCCAGTGATTAAAGCTCACCTTTTGTTTGTAAACAACAAATACATTATTTTATTTTTTGTTCGATATGAATAAACGTGTTCAAAAACACTAGGCTGCGTATGTTACGCGGGAGTATAGCTAGTTATGAATATTTTTCTTCTCATTGAAATATTCTGTTCAGAGATAATAATAATGATTATTATTATCATCTTCTCAGCAGACAGTTCCGCACAGCAATGTCCAACAAACAGCCATGGAGCGAATAACCAATTTTGTTGTGGGGACTGCTGGCTAGGGCACCTGGAGAGACTCACTTCTTTTTTCGAATAGTGTAATGCAAACTTTAACATTCACTTGAACAGGCAAATGAGGTCTCAGTTTAACGATTCATCTGAAGTACGAGAAATATTGTTCCCATTTCATCTGAAGGACTGCACCTGTTGTTAACATTTCATCTGAAGGACTTCACTGCTAACAATGTAACACATCTCCAGTTCTGCATCTGAATGCCATTTTAGACTATGTTCTGTTCAGAGATGAGATTTGGAAGCAACATACAGGTATATGTTAACAAACAAGTCTATTTAACAGAATTCCATGCATTTCATTCTTGGCAATATGCAAGTTCCCCTTTATACCTTACCACAAACAAATGAATTTTGCAAAAAATAATTTTAAATATGCAGTCAGAGAAAGTCTAATCCCATAAGGAAATTTAATTTGTATGTGTGTCTAGAACACAAAGTGTCAAATACCTGTATCAGGTGCAAAATGCTTATTGTTGAAGATAATGCAGTTGCCAATACATTGGTAGTCCATTTTATATTTGACACACAGGTCACTCGGAATTGAATCCACATCTAGCTTGTTCCCAGCATGTTGTTTTTGAACATTTCTGGAGAATAACAGAATGGATAAATTTCCAAGAAATATGAAACAGACTATTTAAAGTGGGTTACAGCAGAACAAATGGATATTTTCCTTCAGGGAAAGTTGGCGTACAAAGGACTACAAAGTTAGACTTATTTTTTAATTGTATCCCAGCACTAAATGACATCCCCCATATTTCAATTATTCACCTCCTATTATGATACATGATTTTTTGAAAAAGTACAATAAATTTATACATTGACATAGAATGTACAACATGAAAACAAGCCAATAAATTAACCTTACCCTTCAAGGATTTCACTGGGCCTTGCATCAACACAATCACCTCCAGACATTGCACCATCGGGATGTGCTGTTCTCTCAAGTTCAGACATTGCTATATCAGACAAATCATAAAACATTAATTTATAGGTACGTACATTTTCTCTTTGAAAATAAGTCAGTATTTAATCTTAAATCATACTAATAATACAGTGAACTCCTGATAACTCATCACTCCAAGTGAAAAGGACTCAACATTAAGTTATCCTTGAGGCATATGTCCTCTCTCAGGTCACAAGAGGGCACTTTGAGCAGTTAATGTATACACCAACACTGCACCTGTGCAGAGAGCACAATCAGTATGATGGAGAACCTGAGTCCTTGCAACTGTCAGTTTATTTGTTAAAACTTATTCACGTTAAGTATAAGTATCGGTATAGGTATGTGTGTCTCAGCAGACAGTTGGGCACAGGAAATGCGTGACCAATTCTATTGTGGGAATTGCTGGCTAAGGCACCTTGGGAGACTCTTTTTTCGAATAGTGTCATGGAAACTTTAACATTCAATTGAACAGGCAGATGAAACGACTGATCCGAAGTAAGAGAAATATTGTTTCCATCTCATCTGAAGGATGGCACCTGTTGTTAACATTTCATCTGTAGGATTTCACTGCTAATAATGTAACACACCTTTTGCTCTCCATTTGAGCTCCATTTTAGACTATGTGATTCCATGTGCCAACAGGGGCTTAAACCCACAGCTTATCTACCTTATATTTGTGCGCAATTGGCTACCACATTTCGCCCACAAAATAGAGTCAATTCACTTTACAGTATATTCTGTGATTGTTATTGTTTATCTAGAGTATTTCATGTCGGGAGGACCTCACAAAGGTCTTTCACATTGCTGGATGGGCACTGCAGCTGAGGGTGGGAGCTGAGGAAGATAAAAAAAAGACAAAGTGCAGTCAATGAGTTATGTTTTGAGACACGTTAATGTGGTTGCATAACCCCTGATCAATGCTTTCACTTTTAGTTACGTCAATTATTTGCCTAGTTTAAACATTAAACACAATGATCATTAAACATAATGATCCTGCCCTGCAAAGGCAAAGCATTTTTTTTTAAATCTGATTCACAAGTAATTACTTTTCAGTATGGATGATTTATATTCTTACCTATAAACCTAGCGTGCATAGTTAATTAAAGAGAGCCAAGTAGTTTTGTCAGATTGCCCGCCTCCATCCATACCTCACAAGAAAAGCAGCTGTACACACTTACTTCCCGCCTAGACTATTCCAACGTCCTCCTCACTGATCTCCCCAGTTCCATAGTATACCAAAAGACAACTAATACAGAAATCCACTGCGTGGATTCTCACCCACACAAAACTCTGAATGCTCATCACATCAGTCCTTGCCAGGCGCCACATTACTGAACAGATTCATTTCAAGATTGTCTTACTTGTTTTCTAATCCCTTCATGCCCCCACACCTCCCTTCCTACCCAATTTGCTTACCCCCCAACCACTGCTCCCACTTCACTAGTTCTGGCCTCCTTTTTGGCCCTCACCACCGCCCCATAATCGGTGGCCACTATGCCCCGAAACTCTGGAACTCTCTTCCTCAATCCCTGCACCTTGCGCTCTCCCTCCCGACTTTTAAATCCCACCCAAAGACCTTCCTCTCTCACCCCCGGGCTCAGACTCGGACTCTGCTGATGTGAGGCGCTCCGGGACACTATCCCGTGCGAAAGGCGCTACCTAAATGCAAGTTGACGTTGTTGGTTTTAAAAAATCTCCCGCTCACAATTCATCACATAACATCTCATGCACCGTCAAACCAAAGCCAGACAGACTTCCATGTAAATAATTAAAGTCCCCTATTAAGGGCCGCTACAGTAATGTGCACGAATGGAGGCCGAGCAAAATGAGTACTGTACTGTCGGGGATTGCTTTTAAAACGAAGGTCATGTTTCACAACAGCTGTCTGTCTGTCTGCTCCCTTGTCTGAAAATTTCAGAAGCCCTCAATTTAAAATGTGTTCTTTCTTCGCTATAACGCGATGTGAGCTCAATCGGTCAAAGGGCAGGACTGGGGCGGTTGGCACTAACCCTCAAAAACAGAAACAGCCATACCCAGTGGAGTGATTTGCTTTCTTGTACAAATTTGCAAAGGTGGGTGGTGAACAAAAAAAAACATCCCAAATAAAATTTACTTCCTCAATCCCAAAACCTGCGTGTGGCGTTTCACTGGGGTTGTGATGATCTACCAGAGCTTCACAAACACCGTTTCCCGACACGCGGGAAATATCAATTACCACTTGTTTTTTTAAAAAAAACGAGCAAAAAAAACGAAACAAAAGCTTTGTTTGCGCGCGTGTATAAATTGTGTGTGTGTGTGTGTCAGCCCTGGTGAAGTTGGCAGCACTTCGACAAACTTTTGCAGACCGCGTTTCACTTTTGGGAAGGACATCCCGAGGGATTCAAGCGCCAAGCCCATCCCCCCCCCCCCCCCCCCACCCCCGCCCGTGTGTGCGTCAGGACTTGGGTCTCACGGTTTAAGGTGACTGGGAGCGCACTGCGCTGACAGAAGAGGACGAGGCTTTGGACCAGGGATCTCGGCGTGGGAGGGCGCCGGCAGTCCAACATCCAAGTCGCCGCCGTCGCGGATCGAGTCAACCGAAGACGTCCCGCGGCACTGTGGAGGCGAGATAAGAAAACGCCGACGTCTCAGCCCCCCCCCCAAAATAATAAAAAGACAGGGGTTCACTCGCTCCCCTGGGTGTTTTGTGGGACATTGCTGTGGGTAACTGGCCGCTGCCGTTTCGCCTACAAAATACAGTGTATAGAGCACGTGATGTGCTCTCTGAGACAGTAAAGACGCTCAAACAGACCGGACAGCAAAACAAGCCCTGAGGACTCAACCTCACAGGTTACACCCGGGATAACAAGCGCCGCCAACACAAGCTGCTGGGCGGAGAGAGAGACCGGACATTCTCAGACCGTCCGACCGAAGCTCATTGGGTGATATGGGGGTGGGTGGGGGCTGGCTGATTAACTGTCACTAACCGTCACTAACTGTCACTCGCCCCCTCCCCCGCGAGACACCCCTCGCCGTTCACTCACTCACCTGCACCTCAGTTGAGCTCCAGCGACGTCAGCCCCTTTGTGTCGACCAGCCCGACTGCTTTCGCTTCTCAGAACGACGACGCGGTGCGCACAGCGCATGCGCACGGGCGGGCGAACGAGAGCGGGAGTGAAGAGTAAAGGCCTGGGGAGGGGGGGGGTGGAGATCAGCGGAATCAATGTGGTCTGCGCAGGTGGTTTCCTGGTGCATCGTGGGTACTGTAGTTCCACTCTCCCGGTCAGACCACTGAACCAAAAGACCTCGCGACGCAACTTCAACTCCCAGCATGCACTCGGCCGGTGAACGCGGGAGTTGAAGCGGTGAGCGGGAGCTTCAGTGAACCTTACTTTCCGCGGGTGGAAGTTTAACCCAAACAGTCAGTCGGTCAGTCAACTTGGTGAGCGGGCGAGAGAGCGGGTGAGCGCTGTTCTCCTCCACCTTCACTGAAGTACTGTATGTCGTTATTACCTTGTTATTTTCGAAAGTCTGAATACACGGCAATGAATACATCATCATCGATGGTGATGGTGATGATGATGATCCTTGCGCCTCGTCATAGATTCATAGAATTTTACGGCACAAAAGGAGGCCATTCGGCCCATCTAGTCTGTGCCGGCTCTTTGAAAAGAGCGATTCAATCCCACTGCCCTGCCCGCTCCCCATAGCCTAATAGACCTGTTCTCCCTAAATAAAGATCTAATTCCCTTTTAAAAGTTGTTATCGAATCAGCCTCCACCACCTTTTCAGGCAATGCATTCCAGATTCGAACAACTCGCTGAGTGAAACAAATTCTCCTCAGCTCCCCTCTACTGCGCCTTGAAACTATTTTAAATCTGTGACCACGAGTCACAGATTCGCCCACGAGTGGAAATAGTTTTTCTCTATTTGCCCTGTCGAAACCCCCATGATCTTATAAACCTCATGTCATGTCTTCGAGACGTCTCAAAGCGCCTCGCGGAAACACACACCGCAAAGTGACTTGACTGGATGGAGTTGCGGGCGAGCGATTGCGCCCGGCAGCGTCCCGCGAAACAGGCGTGGATTGAAATAACTCATTTATTATTTATTATTATTTATTATTACTTTTGAAGGAATTCCTGCTTCCCGGAAAGTGATGCGTCAAGTCGACTAACAACCGGGGTTCGGACCCGAAATGTCGACTCGCTTTACCTTGCTCCGTCAACGCCGCCCGACCGTCTTGAGTGTTCCCGGCGATTTCTGTTTTTGAACCGGCTTCCTAAGTGCCTCCTCGACAGAGGCGGGTGAAGTAAGGAAACTCGCCCAACGTTTCACACGACAGGGAATCGAACCCAGGTCTAACCGCAAAGCTACAGGGCTCACCGTGTTGTTTGTGGACGAAATTGCAATCTGCGTCTTGATGCATCGAGTCTTTGCAATTTGAAGGTTTCTGCTCAAGGGATCTCGTTTTGAAAAAAACTTTTTTTTAAAAACATTTGAATCCCCCTTCGTTTCCCCCCCCCCCCCCCCCACCCCCACCAAATCTCTTTAATGTGGGATTAGAAATGACAACCCCGGGAAAACTTTCCCTTCCACAGTAAATGGCGGGCGGTGGAGTGTCGCCTCATCTGCTGCTCGTTTATTATAACGAATGATCAGATTGGAATATGTGATAATAATCATTGTTCCATTTGATGCAGCTTTTATAGCAGGTGGCTGAACATCTATCTTTGTCACACTGTAGAAATGCCATTTGTGCAACAGCATTGTACTGTACCACAAACGGTCATGAGTGATCGCGTTTAAAAAAAAATATGATTTTGCAGGGATTATTACCCCTGGAAAAGTGATTCATCAATTGTCAAGCAACTGAATTCCTACTTACTGCTAGGTAAATAAAGGAGTGTGGAAATTTGCCTAGCTTTTTCGCCCTGCCTGCCTGCCCGCCTGGGACTCACCTACCCACGTACAGTGTTTATTTCTAGGTAGAATAGCAGTCAATTTGTGCACATAAACGTCTCACAAAAACAATTTTAAAAGTGGGTTAAATAAATATCCGAAAAGACTAAAGACTAAATATATAATCGCCTGGGAGAAGACCTAAGGATGGGATTAAACACATTGCTTTTTGACAGAGCCAATATGTGCGTGATTGGTTAAACGGCCTTATTTAGTGCTGTAATTGTTTATGGTGCTAAGTAATTGATTATAATTATTGTTGATTGAATTTATGCCACTTCAATCCATTTACCAGATTAATAACTTTTGATTCCATTATAAAGATTGTACTGATGACTTGCACTGCTGCCTTTACTTTTTTAAAGAACATGAAGAGGAATTGGCAGAAAAGAGTGGAGGATATTGACGCTTTAGCAGGCATCTATCAACGACACCCAATTAACCCTGCGTACAAACCAAGGCTTTCAAAACCATGGCAGCCTGAATCAATCTGGAAGTTGTTTTATCGGCAACATCAAGCTTTTAACTTTTCCAAGAGCTGTAAAGAGGTAAGGTAATGTTTATCATACTTCAAATTATGAGAGGTAATTGAGGCTATGTCACGCAATAGACTGAAATAGATGGGATTTTTAACAAAATAAAATGTAATTGTTGGGATTTGTGGATGCTATTGATAAATATTGATTGTAGATCTAAGCCTAAAAGTGAACGTAAGAATTTCAGACTAGGGATCATTACATTTTATAAACAACAACATCAAATCACTTTTAAATAATGCCTTTCACGTTGGGAGGACGTCCCAAGGCACTGGACAGGCAAGGATCTGCATCTGAGCTGGTGGTTGGGATCAGGAGGGGTGAAGGGTAGAGAGGGTGCGGGTACGAAGTTGACCCAAGGTGCAGTCGAAGATGAGGGTGTTGACACGGATGTTGAACGAGACGAGAGGAGCGTGGCCAAGGGATTGTGGGATGAAGTTGTGTATCAACTGCTCATTTTACAATTGGTATTTTAATATTGCCTTGCTAGGGCTTGTACTCATTGAGATCCTTGCAGGATGAACTCTGACAATACCTCACTTCTTTCTGTTAGTGGACCCTTCTTTTACATTTTTATGTTGTGATCTGTCATGCATGATGTTAGTTTTGGATGCAAGGTAAGAGTAGCCTTATCATCTGCTTTGTTATGTTGAAAGGCTGTATTTTGTTGACTTTCCCTAGAGAATAGAGACATCCTTACAAGATGTACTTGATTTCTATAACCAGGTGTCTAAGCAATATTGGAACTAAAATATACTTACTTTCAAACTGTCTACGACAGATTGGACTTCCTTTATTCTTCAGTAAACAGCATTAATTTCTGGTCAATCAGACTGGAAGTTGAAGCTTCACTGTGCCGGGAATGTACCCACACACACTAAAGCCTGCCAGTAAGCACAGTGTGTTTGTGATGATAATATAGCACCTGTTACGTCAGGACGACATCTCAAAGAGCTTCACAGGATTTAGTGTAGAGTGTAGTGACTGTATTATGCAGATAAATGGAGCAGCCAATTTACACTCAGAAATGTCCCACAAACAACCATGAAATGAATTATCAATTTTATCTAGGGGATTGTTGGTTAGTTCACAGAGAGAATCTAACCTTCTCTTTTTGAATAGAACTACGGGATCTTCAAGTCCATTGAACAGGCAGACAGGAACTTAGTTTAATGTGTCATCCGAAGGACAAAACAGTTAATATATAAAACTATAAATTAGATAACTGCTGGTATTTTGCATTATAATGCCTTACAAGCTTGAGACCTGTTTTCGTTACTCCGTATGCTTAATAATAATCCCTCAAAAAAATTGGTCATTTCAATCAGAGGATCCAATTCAAGATCCTGATCCTCACACTTAAAGCCCTCCACATCCATGACTTTCTAACCCCTTACCAACCTACCCGCCCCCTCCGCTCAGCAGGTTCTGGCCTGCTGCCTGTCCCCTGATGCATCCGCCCCACCATTGGCGGATGAACCTTCAGCCACTCTGCCCCCCAACTTCTGGAACTCCATCCCGCAGTGCCTCCGCCTCGCCCCTTCCCTGGCCTCCTTCAATACCCGCCTCAAGAGTCTCCTCTTCGATGGTCCCATCAGCAACTCCTAATCCCCCCCCCTTCTCTCCCCACCCCGTCCCCAGCTCGGGTCTGACACAGTTACTGTCCAGCGCCTTGTGACATCCTCCCGACATGAAAGGCGCTATACAAGTTGTAATTTTGTTGTTGTTTTTAAACGCTGTCGTTACATTTGTCATTAAAGGAAGTGCACATATTTGCATTGGAGCTGGAAGGTCAGAAGAAGGATATTGCATTTGGACAGAGAATTTACCTTGTCACAACATACAGTGAGCTGTGGTTTTACTATCAGTAAGTTACTATTGGGTTAGAAAGAAATCCCTAAATTGTTTATTTCTGAATGAATTTCTATAGAAAAAATTCTGGTTGTTAAAAGTAATCTGTTGGATTTTTATTTATAACTTTGAGGTAGAAACATCAAATGCACTTCTATGATATGTAAATGTTTCAAATCCAGTATTTATACAGAGTTGTTAATAATTTAATTTAACTAGCAGTGAGCTTGGAAGTATCGTGATGGGTTAAGGGTACGTTGGGACTGACGACTGAATTTTTGGAAATGTACTAAAGATAATTAATTTTGAATGTTCTATGTTAAAACGTATGATTATAATCCTGTACATGTGCACATATGGGGAAATTAATGTTTGGAAAGGGGAGTTAATTTCATGAGATGGATTTTGTGATTTTTTTTAAAAAAGGAATAATCTTTTTAAAACATCAATCATAGTGAGGGGCTTTAGTCTTCTCACAGATGGGTGGTGATTAATGAGATTTTCAAGACCATTTTGATGTATTTTGGGCTCAGTGACACAGAGGATGCATAAGTGCAGAGCTAGCCCAGTGAAAACCTCAGGGAGAAGGAAAGTTGCAAATTGCAGATAGGAATCAATGTGAGGGAATACAAGAGAATATTACAACATGATTTTATATAGCAGGTACTGTAAAATCATGTCTTTTTTTCAGGATGCACAGGCAGTCATTGATGCACTGCTATGAAGTCATTCCAGAAGGGTCTGTCTGTCATCTTTACTTTGACCTAGAATTCATTCGACAAATGAATTCAGCGCGTGATGGGAAACAGATGGTCGCAAAATTAATTCAGGTGCCAAGACCATTATTATAATACAGTACTTTGCTTATAAACCTATACATTTTTCTTGATCAAGTACTTCATTCAGTTGAGGGTCGAACAGACAGAGGTTCTACCGATTGGCTCGCGTCAGCGACTTCTTGGATCAGGCGCTGGTCACATCAACCTCCATAGTTTCACACTCAACCTCACCAAGCCAGTCAGGAACCTAGGTGTCTTGTTCAACCCTCAACTGTCTTTCCTCCCACACATCCAAGCAATGACTCGCTCTGCCTTTCCCCATCTCCACAACATTTCCCGACTCCACCATTACCTCACCTCTAGGGCTGCTGAGACGCTAATAATTCAAGGATTATTATTATTAATAATGTCTGACATTTGCCTCTTATCCCTCACCCACGCCTACATTACATCCCGGCTCGATTATGCAAATGCCTTGCTGGTCAGCCTTCCCAATTGCTCCCTCCACAGGCTGTAGATAATCCAGAACTCTGTGGTCCGTGTCCTTTACTGTTCCAAACTCCGTGACCCCATCCTTGCCTGACTCCCCATCATCCAGAGGATCCAATTCAAGATCCTGGTCCTCACATTTAAAGCACTCCACAGGCTCGTCCCACCCTACATTGGTGACCTCCTTTCCCCTTACCAACCTGCCCGCCCCCTCCGCTCAGCATCCTCTGGCCTGCTCCACGTACCCTGACCCATCCGCCCCACCATTGGCGGCCGAGCCTTCAGCCACTGCTCCCAACCTCTGGAACTCCATCCCAGAGTCTCTCCGCCTCTCCCCCCCCCGGACTCCTTCAAGTCTCGCCTCAAGACTCTCCTCTTCGATGAATCATCGGCAACTCCTTATCTCCCCCTTTCCCCCCCTCCCCCCCCTGTTGTCAGCTCGGGTCTGAAGCAGTAACTGTCCAGCGCCTCGGGACATCATGAAAGGCGCTAAACGAATGTAATTTTGTTGTTTGTTGTTATTCATTAATTTTAGGTAAGCGCTTTGAGACATCTTCCTGGTAGGGAAATTTGTGCTAAGTTTATATTATTAGATGCAGCTGAGTTGACGAGAATCTTCAAATTCAAAGATCATGTTCTGTATCAAACCATCTTGTGTATTTTTACTAGGTAAACAGTTCTGTTTTTCTTAGTCAAAAACGCAAAATACAGCAGATGCTGGAAAGCTGAAACAAAAACAGAAATCGTTGGGAACACTCAGCAGGTCAGGCAACATCTATGGAGAAAGGAAAGTGAGTCAACGTTTCGTGTTTTCAACAGTTGTCTGACGAACGGTCGTGGATCCGAAACGTTGACTCACTTTCCTTTATCCAAACATGCTGCCTGACCTGCTAAGCGTTTCCAGTGATTTCTGTTTTTCTTTGTAGTCGATAATAGGTTAATAATGATAATTATTATTCCTTTTAACACCTTTGTTAACACCTATGGAATGCCATCCCTCAATCCCTCCGTCTCGTTTCTTCCCTTTCCTCTTTCAAGGCCGGTTTGAAGACTTTCCTCTTCGATCATGCCCTTCGTGTTTTACCCCTTCCCAAACACTCCCCTCTCAGCTCGGGTCACACACCTCCTGTGCAGCGCCTTGGGACGTCCTCCCGACGTGAAAGGCGCTCTATAAATGTAATTTGTTGTTGTTGTTGTTTTAGTTCCTTTTAAAATGTTATCATGTGGAAGAGTGAACAATGATTTCCTTGTGAAAAGAGAAGAATGCATCGTTGAACATAATTGTAGATATGGTAAATTACCTGATATTCAAGTCAACAATCTTCTAGGTAAATTGATCATTTGCTTTGTATCCTTTTTGAGATCTTGCTGTGTGTGCAAATTGACTACAAATAAATAATCATTGCACATGACAGCAATTATCTATGACTTGTTTTGATACGTTTTCATGTGATAGATGCTATTTCAAATAAAAGGTTATTATAAGATTACAGAACTGTAGATTTAAATACAAAATTAGAACCTATGTCATCTCATTTGTATTTATTCAGTGTGTTTGTCAAAAACTGGAAGAACTTTACAAAATAAAATGCTCGGTGAAGGATGTTTTGAACTTGGACTCCAGTACTGATGAAAAATTTAGCCGCCATCTAGTATTCCATCTTCCTAACGCAATCTTTAAGAACAACATACATGTTGGTAAGCTTTCTCTGATTATTTCTCTTAGTCAATAACATAAACCTTTCTTTGCAATGATTTCACCACCTGAAGTCTTGATGATATCATGGTGTCATTAAGAGCCTAAATCCCAGGGTGAAGTCATCCTTTCCATCACACTTGTTTTGATTCAATTACTATAGATCTTGTGCTGCTGCTTCTTATTAGGGTCACGTAAATCACCATGACATAATTTTTCCTGCAAAATATTATGAGCTAATCCTACATATCCAACCCTAACCCCTTTCACACACACACACAACACTATACTGCACATGAATTACGACCCCAAAAAACATTACTTAGCACTGATGCTGAGAAAGCAGATGACCTTATTAAGAGAGCATTCTGCTCAGAGAGGAATAATGGCAAAAGTGAACAATGATATCACTAATATCACAGAGTTTAAATTAGCCTGTGGTGAAATTAGCCTGTAGTGAAACCTAGAAACCTATTGTACATCAAAATAAGTCCCACATTTGATCTATTTCCTATACTGATAATTATTTATTTTTTGAAATTGATTAAGGTGCTTAATTAGTGATCCTCCTGGACCAAACTCTAGTTACAGTTTGTCATTCAGGAGTCAAAGTCATATTACGGCATTGACTCACGTTGCAATGTGGTAATAAAGCACTATATTACATGCAAGAATTACTATTATGTGCGAGTCTTAACAATGTGCGTTGGAAGACTCTGACTCCAAAGACAATAATAATAATCATCCTTGCATTTTGATATAGTGCCTTATCACAACTCTGAGAAGTCTGAAAGCGCTTCACAGAATATACGGTAAAGTGAATTTTGTATACCCCATCACAGATAATACAGATCTACCGGTATACATATTCATCTCTTGTATGGGTTTCTGGTAGTGTCCGGCGATATATCGGTTATATCGGTATAATTTTTCATATCGATATGCTGATATTGGAAATTGAAATATATCGGTATATCGAAAAATTCGGTATATAAAAAAAATCAGTATATCACAAATATCGGTATATCGTGTCTGTCGATATATCGGTTATATCGGTATAATCCAAACTTTTTCAACTTACCTTGTCACCGGCATTGCAAACCTCCTGGGCCTAGAGCACGGAATGCGTGCGCACCTCCGAATGCGCGCGCATACACAGGATAAAGAAACCCAGCGATATCGGTAAATTGATATGAGCCACCGATATATCGATATCGGAAAATTTCCATATCGACGGACCCTACTTTCTGGATACAAATCATGAACACAATTCGGGAACACTGTCTGCTTTATCTTCCCCAACCAAGTGAGGCTTATTCTAGTAGGTATCCCTCCCCAACCGCAGGGGATATGTTCCTGTAAACCTCCATGGTTGGTAAAACCATGGTTGGAAAATACAGGGCCCTATGGCAAACATGGGGATAGGGGGAGTTTGCTTTTTCGCTTTTTTGTAGTTGGAAAATGAAAAGTCCTATGGGAAACATAAGTTTGCATTTCGTAGAACTAAACACAAAAAAACATAGTTACAACATATATGGGGATAGGGGGAGTAAGTTTGGGCGCATCTGCAGCAATCCGCAAGGCTATCTGACTGACTGACTGATCTACACACAGACAGAGAAGAGAGAGAGAGAAGGTGAGAGAGAAGTGGGGGAGGGGGGGGAAGAGAAGGTGAAATAGAGAGAAGGTGAGAGAGAGACCGATAGAGGGATCCCTCTTCAGCCTGGGATACAGAGAGAGAGACTTCTACAGCCTGTGATACACTTACACAGAGAGAGAGATCTGCAGATCCTGGCAGCCTATGCTCCCAAACTCCCAATGCTCCTAGACTGCGGAGAAGCCACAATAAATTCATGTTACTGTATTTACCTTAATCCTAAGAGAGAAGTGATGTCGCTGGTTGATTGCAACATCACAACTGGGTCCTAGCGCTATACGCTAGCACGAAGCGACATCGAAGCTGGTTGATGCAACTGGGTCCTAGCGCTAAACGCTAGTGTTAGTGTTTAAACCCGTGGATAAACAAAGGTTATAAGCCGTGGTTGGCAAGGGTCGCATTTAGCAAACCGTGGATGCGTGAGTTTCGTGGTCGACGAGGCTGTGCTTGGGGCGAGGTACCTGTATCTATACAGTACAGACTGGTGATCAAATCTGGGACTTTGCTACTTTCTCTATAAAAATCCTGAGGTTTGCAAAACTGGTTGGTTGGAAATTGTGGGGAAAGATTGAAAATGCCAAACTTTGATAGTGTATATCAATTTTACTATAAATTTACTTTTAAACAATAGCAAATTTTACATTTATATAGAGCCTTTTTATGATAAAGGATAATAAATTAAAATATTCACACTTGACAAATTATTGCCTCTAGCATTACATCTATTTATTCTACATTTTGTTTTTTGTTTCAGGAAATTGTATCAGAACAATTTTGCAGCCTGTGATAGCAGTACTGGAAAACAAGTGCAGTGGTAAAGATTCGCTAAATCTCAGCGACAAAGTCTCAATGTCTACGTCAGGAAAGGGGAAGCATTTTATTACAGATGGTTCTGAGAATGCTTCTTCAAAAAGGCCTATATCCACAGTATGGGAAACATCAGAGAATTGCAATGCTGTGGATGCAGATTTGTCATTTCTGATTGTGAAAAATAGAGATGGATTTGACCAGAGTTTTGTGGATCTAGGTAAGGGGTGCATTTAATATTTCACAATACTGTACAGTATATGTGCATTTAATAGTTGAGCTATAATGTACTTATACATGTATTCAAGAATTGAGGATTGGCTGGTCAACTGAGGGAGGAATTGTTGAATTAATCTTGTATCCCTCCATTCGGTGCAAGAGGTGTGAGGACCAGATTGTGTTACACCAGGAGACCTGGAGTGGGATTATTCTTCATTCCATTTTAGAATTATATCTTAATTTCACTACATACAATTAAAACAAATTTGTTTGTACCGTTTTTAGAATTTAGTTAGTGCTTAATTGCAGATTACAACAACAACAAAATGACACTTGTATAGTGCCTTTCACATCAGGAGGAAGTTCCAAGATGCTGGAAATTTTATGTGAAAAGTAGTAAAACTATTTCCACTTATTGAAACTTAGAATATATTGTGGTATGCCGTTTGGAAAATATCATCTAGTACTTTACATATTGGCTAACTATTTGTCAAAAATGGTATATCTGAAAATGTTTACAGAAGTATACTTGACGTTTGCCTTGCTGTTCTCTATATAGCTGTGTTAGGTTCGCAAATTTAGACAATCTGTAACTAGAAAATAGTCAGTCAATACAGTCAAAAACAAGAGATATGTAGGTTTAGCAAAAACAATTTATTCAACTACATGCATATAAGTCATCAATTAGTCTCATATGCCCATAGGGTCAGTTGTCTCTCAGGCAGACAAAGGACCTCGTGTCCAGTGTTTTCACATCTTTTATACAGAAAAAAGAGATATATCTTAAGAAAGGGGTAGTCCCTTTCTTAAACCAATTATAGTTTCATTACGTACACATCCAGAAACTGGCAATTACTAGCCCCAAACTACCCTTTGGTCTCCTACACAATCCGTTCAACACATTCATTATTCTTGCTTATCTCTTCCGTTGTACCCCAAGGCCGTGTCCGCATAGTTTGTGGTGTTAGCCGTGTCCGCATAGTTTGTGGTGTTAGGTCATTCTTACTCATCTCATTAATCAGTTACAAAAGAAGAGATAATAACCAACATGGTTAGGTATGCTCATTAAAAGTTAGGTCAACAATCAAACTAATCTGATTTCGATTGTGGCCTTGCTAACAATGTTAGTAAAGCATTCTATTCAAAACAAGGTAATTCAATCATTTATCAGGTAAAAAACAAACAAGTCTTTGTTTTTTACTCACATGCTGCCACAAAACAAGTTTCTTAAAAATATAACATAACCATTTTCTCCTCTAACATTCCCTCCTTTTTATGATATTTCAATAAACTTGTCGCTCAACCTTTTTTACATACAACAGTATTTTGCATCAGTATAAACCCTCCATCCGACAAGCGTTTTTTGGGGGGAAACGTCATGAGTTACAATTTGCAGTAGTTAGTTGGGGAACAAATCCGACAAAGTGGAGGTCATCCTCTTCGTCTAGTAAATATACATCATCCTCCTTCAGTAATGTTATACATTCTTGGTGTGACAGCATTAAGGTACTTGGGAACATTTTTACAATCATACCGCGAATCTAGGGTACAACACAACAGGAAAACAGCATTCAATTCCAATAACCTTCCACACTCCACCATAACTAACTCGGCCAGTTGATCACTTGGACATTGTCCAGAAGCAATGTCAAAACCAGACTATCTAAAGGCCAGAGTTGTAGGGAGTTGTTCGCCTCCCTTCTTTTCCTAGACCTTGAGATGGCTCTCCTGCTACTCACTCGGCAATTTCCCAAATGAGTACAATCCTTTGTGCCTTTGTTAATTGTTTCTCTCCCTTTTGCTCAAGGTTGCTGACTGTGCCTGTGTTGTGGATAGATTGTTTTAATTGGTGCCCGATTGGAACTAACTATAATTTTTAGTACAGTACTTCCATAACCCTATAATTTTTAGTACAGTACCTCCATAACCCTATAATTTTTAGTACAGTACCTCCATAACCTAACAGACCCCACCTTGAGAGTGAGAAAATACAATTTTTGATCTCTCACAACCAAACTACGCCTGTATTAATTTAGCAAGTTGTAAATCCCTTTTGTATCATTCTTGCGCAGCCCTCGGTGTAAATAGCATGTAAGCAGAAAAGTATAAAACCATAAGACATTATAAAATCACAAAAACATAAGACATGAGAAGTACAGTTCAGAGCAAGACATGTATATTACATTTCAGTACAATTAATTAAGCAGATTGATACAGTGGCTGTGATTAGGAATCGACTTTTTAAAAACGTAGTACAGTTTGTGTTGATTGTAGAATATCTCCTTTTTTTCCAAGATCGGTTAGACTTGTCTTCTTTGTTCTCAAACTCAGACCTTTTTGGTCACGCATCCAAATCTGTAGTGAGAAATTCAACAGCTCGTTTTTACCATTCACTGGTAAAATGTCCTCGAAAGTCCATAGAGTCAGTTTTGTTTCAGCAAACAAGTCCATGAGTCTTTAGAATTTCCTTTCTTGTCAATGTAAGACAAGACCAGAATGTCCAGTTCCCACCTCGAGTGGGTCAAACTGATTACCATCATCATTATCAAAATCTTCACGATTCCCTTTTACCTCAGCCACCACATCAATCGTTGCAACTTATTTTAGCATCTGTAACTACAGCACATCATTATCAATGATATCATGATTAACATAAACAGTACAGCCACAAAAATTATGGATAGCATTATTGAAATACTGGAATAAACAAACTAAATGGTTCAGAAGGGAGTGGAATTTTCCCTTTTGGACATGTCATCCCTCCCTGCGGGTTGTTCTGTAAACATGTGAGACATTTCTTACAAAAAATTTTTGTATAAGAAGAGAATCCAAAGGTTGTATATCTGCTGTTTACCATAGATACCCATCCCTCCTTTGGAGACATGAAATTTACCATGGCTCAATTCAGCTGCTATGGGAAACAATGCTTTTGGTAATACTGGTAATTCATCCGGCCCTATCCACAACCCCTCAGCTGTTTTGGTGCATTTATGGTTTTCCCATATGCGTATCTCTGGTGATTTTGCTTCACCTTGCATTTCTCGTAATAGGGTGTGGTCTATTTCAGGTGTCTCTTGGATTTGTAAAATTACAGTATACTGACATTCTGAATACTATCAGTTCTCAAACTTTAATGGTGTTTATTCTACCTATCGACCCTGTCACCTCACACTCTACAACACCCAACGCATACAAAACACATACGGTTGCCAACTTCCATTCATTAGATTCGGCTTGTGCCGCCTCCAACTGGTCTTTCCCTTTCTTTACTTTTTCCTTCAATCTTTCTCTATGTCGCTAGTACTCTGTCCTACTTTCTTGCATATCTTATCTTCATACTTACTCACCCACTGCCTAAAAGCTTCCCTTTGTTTTTCCTCTCTGCCCTTCTTTGGACTCATTTCACACCCTATAAGTCTAAGCCTAATGTTACCCTGACCTCCTGGCTCATACGACCTGTCAGAAATATTCTGTGTATTCTCGTCACTGTCTCTTTCTGGGCTCAACCTTGTGATAACCCCTCAAGACCCCTAGGAATATGTATTTCCCGTCGACACAACCCTTTCTGTTAACGTTTCTTATACTTATTTATCACAAACAATGCAACACACAAAAGCTTCAACAATTAGACGTAGTTTCTTCCTAATTTATGTGAGAGCTGATTATTCTGCTCCAACAACATACAAACAGTTAAATCACCAGGACTGTATATCATTATTAACAATCATAAATAAAAACATTTGATTGCCACAAGTTAAATTTATCCATATTTAATTTTTACAAACATTTCAATTAAATGCTGGAATACGCAAAATAATTTATACATAAAATAAATCAGGCTTTTTAAAAAAAACAATTTTCTTATATCTTCTTACAAAAAAAAATTATTCTTTATTTCTAATACTTATACTCTAAATATGTACTTGCAGTGCGCGCTTATCGTGATATTGTTTAGGAGTGCGACTCCCCTGTGTTTTATTATGGATTTTTGTTAGTGTACTACCTAGGGATTCAAACCCAGTATCATAAAAGTGAAGGAGAGGAGAATATGCGTCTCTCAATGGGAGTCGCTCTTGTCCTCTTACAACACACACAACAACCTCCTTTGCTATTCCCACTACCCATTGTTTTTGACAGTCTCTTTTCTGACAAAAAACCTTAATGATCCAATTTCGGGAAATCCCGTCACTCACCCCACGCCTACTCGGACCGCTCCAGGCGACTAATCACCCCAAAAGATCCTTCTCGATCCGAGATTCGTCCAGTTATCCCAGATAACTTTTGTCCTGTACGGGTCCCTTCACCTTTACGGCGACTAGGGTCCGCCTTCTTTTCTCATCAAAAGAATCGACCTGTCCCTGACAATCCCCGTACAGACCTAACCTGGAGCTTGCACCGCCGAGTGATCGGAGATGTTGGGATCCCGGATGAGCCCCCAAATGTTAGGTTCGCAAATTTAGACAATCTGTAACTAGAAAATAGTCAGTCAATACAGTCAAAAACAAGAGATATGTAGGTTTAGCAAAAACAATTTATTCAACTACATGCATATAAGTCATCAATTAGTCTCATATGCCCATAGGGTCAGTTGTCTCTCAGGCAGACAAAGGACCTCGTGTCCAGTGTTTTCACATCTTTTATACAGAAAAAAGAGATATATCTTAAGAAAGGGGTAGTCCCTTTCTTAAACCAATTATAGTTTCATTACGTACACATCCAGAAACTGGCAATTACTAGCCCCAAACTACCCTTTGGTCTCCTACACAATCCGTTCAACACATTCATTATTCTTGCTTATCTCTTCCGTTGTACCCCAAGGCCGTGTCCGCATAGTTTGTGGTGTTAGCCGTGTCCGCATAGTTTGTGGTGTTCGGTCATTCTTACTCATCTCATTAATCAGTTACAAAAGAAGAGATAATAACCAACATGGTTAGGTATGCTCATTAAAAGTTAGGTCAACAATCAAACTAATCTGATTTCGATTGTGGCCTTGCTAACAATGTTAGTAAAGCATTCTATTCAAAACAAGGTAATTCAATCATTTATCAGGTAAAAAACAAAGACTCACATGCTGCCACAAAACAAGTTTCTTAAAAATATAACATAACCATTTTCTCCTCTCACAGCTGTTTACACAAAAAACAGGAATTTTCGACTGTATAAGTCATCTAAGGTGGGCAAGAATGCTTCTTTTGAAGTTGCTGAAGACAATCAGTTTATTCCCAAGTCTCAGAAGAATATTTCTAAGGAGGAATTATTTTTCCTGAACTCTCTAGTCAGCAATGTTAGGTACAATATTTTAATTTCTCAATGCTGTAGTATTTTTAAGTCAAAATTGTTTTGTAGATTTAGTTCCTGGGAGTGTTTGGGTCTGTTAAAGTTGTAAATGCAAAAATGTAATTACTGTATAGTGTGTAATAGTTTTATATCAGCCTTATGTTTGCCAAACACTGATTTTGCTTGTAAATATTTTAGGTTTTCTGATAATGTGACGGTTTTGACCTGTGAAAACCCAAACACCAAGAAAGCCAAAGGATGGGCCTCCCAAAAGAATGCGTGTCTCACAGTGTCAGGTATTGGATTTACTGATAATGTGTTTACATATCCCTGAGATAAACCATCAAGGTAGAACTTTATTATTGTGTATATACTTACTGAGTCTGTCCACTTTAAAGCTTGTTTAGGTTGGCTGTATAATTTACCAATTATTGGTCAATTTTAACTTTCTAACTTTTACCAAAGGCTATTATGCCATTTATCATAACTTAGTGTAATTTGGCTTTAATCATTGATAACATGCATTTAATCTCTAAAGCTTTCATTGTAATTGCACATTGTTAGTTATCAGAATTAATATCAAGACGAATGTTATCTTGTTCTCATCTGCAGGTGTGTTTGCCTCAGTTGGTAACTCAAGATGTTTACGGTTTCAAACTCCAGTTTGAATATATAGTGTAGGCTGACTCTCCAGTGCAGTCCTTTGTCAGAGGTGCCATCCATCACATCAAATGTTAAAATGAATGTCTGACCAGATGGATGTGAAAGATTCTATAGCAGTTGTCAGAAAAACTGCACACAGTTTCTTGACAAGTAATCCTCCTGAAAATTGTTCATGACTTATGGCTGTTGTGGGACACTGCAATTTGCTCCTATGTCTGTCTATAAATGCACAGTTGCTACAGTTCACAGAAATTTTGTGAAGCAATTTGTGACCTTGATTACAGGCGCCGTATCTAATGCAAGGGCTATTTTTAACAAATAGAATGAGTTTAAAGAAAAATGATCTTGTTATCACCGTTACAGGAATTATTTTTCTAACTCGTTATATCAGTAAAACAGTCAGGTTGTCTGCATATTCTCAATGATGTTGCAGGTCATTAAGACATTTCCACGGCAAGTGCCCACTGTAGGTTTACATTTTGTATTTCAGGCTGAGCCAATGTTGTTTCTCTTGTTTTACAGATGCAGTAGGAGGAAACCATTCTTCACCCTATCCAGAAATCGATAGTTTTATTACTAATCAAGTGAACAAGGGAGGTATACAGGGTGGTAAGTTTTCTTTATTACATGGGAAAACACTATCAGAGATTGGTTAGAGCACTCCAAACCAGGGGGACCTGGATTTGATTCCCGGGCATGATGAAACGTTAGGCAAATTTCCTTAATCCACACACCTCTGTTTACCTAGCAGTAAGTAACTCGATTTTTGGCGATTGCCAGTTCACTTTTCCAGGGGTGACAAAAAAATTCAAAAAAATGAATTACCCAATCCACAAATAGTTGCTGGACACTACTGTGCATAATTGGCTGCTGCATTTCACCCACAAACATATAGTCAGTCAGTACACTTTACAATCAATTTTGTGAAGCCCTTTGAGATATCTATAAATACTGGGATAATTGATTATTTATGAAATCTGCAAAATGAAAGGATTAATTCTAAGAGTTCATGTTCTGGTTCAAAATTTGCTTTAAAATAATAAATAATTTTATCTCCTCAGTGATACGTCATTGGAATTACTTTTCCGCTGAAGAATTGATTGTTTATGACATCGGCAAAAATCGCTGGTGTGAGAATATTGGTAGAGCGCATAAAAGCAACAATATTATGTAAGTACAGCTCACGTGAACGTTAAGTGTTTTATTATGGTTTTGGTCTGCCGGGTGTCTTGAGCCATGCGGAAATCTATCAGCTTTGCTTAAGAGTAGCCAAATTAGACTAATATTTCCACACAGGTATACAACAAAATCAACAGCAAAATTACATTTATAGAGCGCCTTTCATGTTGGGAGGACGTCCCAAGGCGCTGGGTGTACCACTTAAACATGGGAATGTCAGTATCTGAAATGGGATGTGCAGTCTCTCCCTGGAGGGATGCACTCTATTTTGCCTATTTCCGGAGAGTATTATTTCCAGGATGGATTTGGGTTGATGATGGAGTTTAACCAGCTAGAACTGCATGGCTTGCCTTTGAGAACACGGTCTCTGTTTGTCCAGTTGGGAACACTCTACTCTTTAGTGCAGTGGTGGCCAGCCTACCTTTCTGGTCGGCCAACAAAAGAATGTACCTGATCGAATGTTAGTTGAGTGAAACTATAGATCCAGAAATATTCATTCAAGAAAAACCTGGAAACACTGCATTAGTCGTTTGGCATGCGGGATTAACAAGAGGCGAATGTGATGGATCCCAACCTCCACATCTGCCCCTCTAGGTCCTGACAACTAACCTAATCTGTCATCAGCCGTGCCTTGGAGTACTGGCAGACCTACCTGGCATTACTACAATATTGGTCACAGAGCTCCAGTGTAAACAGTATATATGTATTATTTTATGTAACAAGGAATCTCATATCCTATAATATATAAATTGTTCTTTTGAAGGATTGTGGTTGACCTGAAGAGAGAGGTATGGTACCAGAAATGCTACGATCATCTTTGTAGAGCTCAGAATTTCAAATCTGAAAGTAAGAACTATATATTCACATTTCAGATTAAAATCTACAATTACATTTTGTTTTACTGGGGATTTATTATTTTTAATTTTTAATTCCAGGTCTCCCGTTACCTCATGAATGCTGTTTGGACTTTCTCATTGATATGGTATGTAATAAAACATATACAGTACTTCAGTACACCTATTGAACTAAACAAATGTGGAGAACCTGAACTTAGTGCAGTATTAAGCAGTTGATTCTGGTCCATATTGAATTCACAGGTGTCAGCCTTATATTAAATTGTATTCCTAGTCTAACAGAAGGTGAAATCAGCCTGGAACTGCAGATAGTAAGTCAGGTTTTTCTGCTGGAAAACGAATATTCAGTGCATTGGTTAGAGCACTTGCCTCGCAAGCAAGAGGTTCCGGCTTTGATTCCTGAGTAGGATGAAACCTTGGGCAAATTTACTTACTCCATGCACCTGTTTACCTAACAGTAAATAGGAACCCAGTTGTTCGTCAATTGATGGATCATTTTTCCAGGAATAATCGCTTAAAACAGAGCCGCTGTTCAGAGCCGCTCCTCCAAGCGATGCGTTGAGTAAACAGCGCAAGGCCTATGGGGCAGAAACTATGTTTCTTGTGGGTTTATACGCTACGGGAGCAGATTTTAGGGAAAAAATGCAAATGCACTTTACCATTGACCCAGGTGAAGACTCATGTGGACTATAAACACCGACATGGACTGCTTGTGACAATAATCCTGGCATTTGATATAGCACTTTTCACGTATTTTAGACCTCAAAGCACTTTACAAAATATACTGTAAAGTAAATTGACTGTATATTTGTGGGCAAAACGCAGCAGCCAATTGCGCACAGCAGTGTCCCACGAACAGTCGTGGATTGAAATGACCAATTGTATTGTTTTTTTTTGGAGGGATTATTATTAGGCATGTGGAGTAAAGAAACTTGCCCAAGGTTTCACCCTGACCTGCCTGGATTTGAACAGGTCTCACACTTGTAAGGCGAGTGCTCTAACCACTGAGCTACAGGACTCCAGACTAAGTGTCCTGTTTCTGTTCTGTACACTTTTTGTAAATCTGTTTATGATAGTTTATTGCTAGTACGAGCAATACTTGTATTTAATCAACAAAGGGATATGGAGGGTTAGAAGTGGTGTATTTCTGGAAAACTATGCCAATGTATGCGTGGCCACTCTTTCACTGCTATAGTTGGGTAAATCTGTATATATGCTTTTAAAGACAAACTGTCTGTTCACCATTGCAGTAGAAAGCAAAACCAGTGCAGCTGTTTACTAACATTCTCTGTAGTTAATGAGTGTGTAAAACATTTTCCAGATATAACCATACTCTATATCGGTATTTTTTTTTATGTCACCTGCAAATAAACATGATCTCTCACTATTAATAAGTGTAAATGTACAGGTACGGAAATTTATTTTTAGTTGAAACAAAATTAACTTTTTTTTCCAGGATGATGAGTTTCTTTTTATCATGGATGAGGATGGGAACATTAAAGCCAGTCAAAATGTGGATTGTCCAACACAGAATGAGAATCAATGCAGTGTAACACAATTACAGTCTAGTGCTAAACCTACACCAAACACTGGAACACATCCAGCAAATCTGGGCGCAGAGTTTGGGAACACTGCCGATGATGTCATGTTTTTGGAAGCTCTTGAAGATGTTGAATTTTGTATTGCTGCTGATTCAATCCAGTCAGAATTGAGTAGTGATGAGACTGAAGAGCTATCTGATAACTGTTTAGAAGTAGCTGTGCAGCAACTAGAGCATGTATCAGATCAAACAAATCGTCCAGAACACACATCTGTATGAAACATTTCAAAATGTTTATTTTGAAAAACTAGCAAAATTAAACTTTATTATGTTACATTGACAATTAAACTTTATTTTAGATCCACCAAGAATATTTATTGTCCAGTATATTATACTTTCATACAACATATGGCAGCATTGAACTTTTATTGGAAGTCCCACTAACTGAAATGCAGTTGAAAAGTGGCAAAACATGTTTTAAACCTTGGCCAATTAAAAATGCATGTTTTTAATCTATTTAAGGCAATTTCATTTTCATTTACTTAAGATTTTTTAACCTCAGTTGATGGTGGCAATTTCTCATCACTATTTTTACGTTGTTATATAGTTACTACAATATTGCTTGCCTTGGGATATACAGTAAAAGCCCGTTTATCTGTGACCTGATCAACCGTAACTTCCATATAACCAGCACCTCAACAAAAAGATCCCCATTCAAACAACCGGATCTCATCCAGCACACGCGGTGGCGCAATTAATGAATTGATTATCGCACGAGAGTATACAGGTATTTTGGCATGCTGCTGCTTGTGGCTTAAAGTGGCACTTATGTTTTTTTCCTCTTAAAACAGCAGTCGGTTTTTCCTCTCCTTTTTCTTTCTCTCCCTCTCTCTACCCCTTTCTTTCTGAGAATTTTTTTTGGTGGGGGGTGGGGTGGGAGGAGAGGCAGGGAGAGTGAGGGTGGGGGTGAAAGAGGGAAAGGGGGAGGGAGAAAGAGGGGGAAGAGGGGATGAATTCATTAATTTAGATGGAAAATGAGAAGAGAGGAGGGGTGTTGGGTTTCGAACCATTGAGATGCCAGACTGACTGAGTGTGGTGTGTGAAAGAGAGGGAAGGAGGGAGAAAAAGAAAAGGAAAAACCAAATGCCACTTTAAGCCACTACCGTCCGCCATTGTAGAAGTTTGCTTTGTGATTGTGTGCTGTGTTTATAGACTAATCAATATTTATTGCTTTATTGGTAAGTATATATATAATATTCTGTTATTATTTGTCTATTATTAATATGGTATGTTTAAAAATAAGTTTTTTTTGTGTTGGGTTTTCGGCTGAATATCCAGCACGTCAATTAACCGACATTGGGCAGGTCCCAAGGGTGCCGGATAAACAGGGTTTTACTGCATATTGCTTGCCTCAGTGCTTTGGGATGTCCTCCCAACGTGAATGGCACTCTACTAATGTAATTTTGTGGTTACTTGCAGTCTACTTAGGTACAGCATCTTCATATTGTTTGTTTTGATGTGCAGATACCAGACGATTATTTCTCAGCGTTCTAAGTGTGGGAGAAAAATGTCGGGACAATTTTATGAATTATATGAAGCTTATCCTCATCAAATAATGCGGAAAAATGCTATCTTCAGTTTAGTTAAATTCATCTAAATAAACTATCTTTCAGACAGTCCCCTCCACCATTGCTGCTGAAATCAGAAGCTAAACGTTGCCAGTACAAAAGTACAAATACAAGATAAATGAAATTGAAAATGACACACTGTTCGATTGTATGTGAATCACTTTGGCTTCCAGTAAGAATAGACAGTCTCAGCTCGCACAGCTGCTGTGGAATTATAGAAGTGCTCTTTAGCTCTTGTCGAGTTCTTGCTGCAACTTTGCATTGATATTCTGCAGCTGCCCTGCTGCTCCAAAGAATTCTCGCGATTCCACCAGCAGAGCAGGAAAGCTTGAAAAATCATACTGTTGATAAAACAGAAGATATTGAAACTAGTAACAGTAGGATTTACATTTGTTGCCCAAGCAGTTTAGACTTGTGTCCCATTCCATCTCTGCAGGCTAAAAGTCGAATGTCTGGAAAATTATTGATTTGGAGCATACAGGCTTTTGTTCTGTACAAAAGACACCAAAGGGGAATAAGGAAACTTGCCTAAGCTTTCGCCCTGCCTGGAATTGAACCCAGGTCTCGCGCTTGTAAGACGAGTGCTCTAACCACTTAGCTACAGGACTCGACAAATGACTAAGCAACAACAACGCTTTGTTTTCCCCACAGATTACATAACAAAAAATGTTTACCGTTTCTTTTTCAGAAGGGTTTCTATTCCTATGTTCAGAGTATTGGACATGCAATTCTTTGAGATCAGACAGGAATTTTGTTGCAACCTGAAAGTCTGATTTTCTTTGACTCAATTCAGCATGTTCCTTCGATAAATGTTCAAGCTTTACTTCTTTCCTGTAAATTAGAATGAAATGAGAAGACATTCCACTGGGTATGGCTAAGGTGATCACTTTGAATGATTACTTTAGTGAAATCAGCAAAAAATCATAATGTTTTACTGGGTATTTAATGCCATTAAACAAAACTATGAGTTTGCCAACCAAATATGTGCCAGTTGAATGTGCTACAAACAACCCTGCACTGCTCACTAAATTCTCCTAATGTACTTTGTCGTCGCCGCATACAAAATAAACCAGTGTTCTATGATTTCAAATAAAAGTAAACAGCATTACTCAATTAATTCCTTGTGAACTTCCAGAAGTTGTTTCCTCTTCTTGTTGAAAGCTGTTGTCACCTACATAATTATATAATTGTGCAGAAAAGTGAAGACTTTCGTCACTGAGATCGTAAAATGCCAATTTTTTAAAACAATAAATACAATGAAAGTATAATCACAAACGTAATCACCATTCCATCTTTTCTTTTCAAATTCTGCAACTCTTGAACTGTACCAATCTTTAAAGAGAAAACAGTTAAGCATCTAACAACAAGTTGGTTTATATAAGAGGTAGCATCTCAGAGCACTTAACAGTGGTGGAGCCCAAAGATGAGTCTGGCGGAGGTGACTAAGCGTAGTCAAAAAGTCAGGCACAATGTGAAAAATGGTACAGGAGGAGGCAAGGCAGAGTGGTGGAGAGCAGCACTTTTGGGTTATTTGGTCTCCAGAATGGCCAAAGAACAGAGAGCAGTTTTGACCTATGGAGAGGGAGGAGCAAAGTTGCCTGAGCCACATCTGGCAGTGAACCCCACAACCGGTTTACTGCCAGCTGTGCTCAAGCATTGAGATGTGGGATTTAAGGGAGCTGAGGGAGTTGTGATACCAGGAGGAGCGGGGGGTTTGGACAATGCTGGATTTCAGATGGGCCCAGGACCCGCGGAGTGGACGGTTGGTATGGAAATCATGTATTGAAACCCATGTTGATTTGTTTGAAACCCGTTAAAAGAAAAGCGCTCCTAAGGTTTACATTATTACTTAGTTCCAAATGTATGCAGTACTTACAGTTTGCATAATTTGCCCTTCCACAATGGTGTAGAAGCAATCAATTGCTTTTTGGGAGTGATTTGATTCCACTGATTCCCTATGAAATTGAACAAAAATAATAATCTTTGCATTTGATATAGTGCCTAATCACGTTGTTATAGCACCTCAAATCACTTCACGAGATTTTTACTGTATAGTGTCTTGACTGTATTTGTAGGCAAACAACAGCCAATTTGCACACAGCATTGTTGCACAAACAGCAACAAAATGAATGACCAATTTATATGTTGGATGAGACTCCTTTCTCTTCTTGAGTAGTGCCATGAAATCTTTAATTTCCACCTGAACAGTGCAATGCAACATTGGACTATAGTACCACCCTAAACTGAATTAAAATACTACTGGGGGCTTGAACCCGTAATCTTCTTTGGCAAGAGTGCTGACTGCCAGGCTGGCTGACTGATAAAGCAGACCTAATTTATGACTTACCAACTAGATTAATTGCAATTATGGGTTTGCAACATTTGTGGTTGCTAAATAAATGGATAAAAGCCAAAGAATGTTGCTGTCCAGAGGAAATGGGCTAACTATTTTGCTCCACCAGCCTTTTATCCAGAAATTGCTGGCAAAATGGAAGCTGCAATTAATGCAAAAAATCCAGGTTAAAAATATCCGAATTTAAACTGGCAATTCAAAATGATTAATAAAGCACAAAAGAAATAATAAAGCTATTTGTAAAGTGTTCTGAATTATAGTATATCATACATTGTAACAGGTAAAAAATAGTTTAAATAATCAAATTTACTATATTAACAAATAGCATGAAATGAAGTTAAAAATTAGAAAGTTAAAAATAAGGCAACAATCTTTCCTTATTCATAAAAAATAATTTCACTTATGGAATAATAGGAAGGATCATTATGCTGTAAACAGTCTACATTAAATTGGTTCTGGAGGCGACTGGAGCAGATGCATTTCTGGAGAAAGGAAAGAAGGAATTGAGAAGGGGGAATAGGTGGTACTGAGGTAATAAAGAACATATTTGGGGGCTATCGACCATTTCCTGTTTCTTAATGTTTGATGTATTGTGAGGAAACAGGAAATATTAGATATGAAAATTCTGTGGGGCATAATAGATTACACTTGACAGCATTGCACACCAGCAATCTGAACTTACTTGTATTTTGAGAGAATCGTCTGAACCTTATCCAGAACTGTGTCTAGTACAGAAAGGTCTTTTGCCAATCTTTTTGTGCCTTCCAGACACCGAATCTTCACAAATGATGGACCGGCCTCTGAATGGTAACACAAAACAAAAGATGCTCCTTCAGTGAATAAAATTAGCTAATTTTCCTAATCATTCTCAACAAGAATCTTGTACCATAGGACCAACTAGTGACTATCCTAGGAAGGGAGAGTTAAATAGTGTCTCCTTGAAGGTAAACTAGCTCCAAGGTGATGTGGATGCTTGGCAATAAAACATCAGAACTGAGACAGCCCTCCAAAGGTGGTCTGAGTAGCCTGGTTCCTGAGGCAGATTGGGTTCACATACTCCAGAGCACCGCTGATGGCAGACTAACCTATTGTGTGACTAATCTGCAAGATATGGAGGCACAGATTAGAAATAGGGATAGGGATTCTTCCTCTTCTGATCTTGTTAACGCTGCATGTTCTAACATTCAGGGTGACCCCGCTGGACCAGCAGCCGGAAGCTTGCCACAGTGCTCTCAAAAGTAAGCTATGTGCTTTTAGCTTATTAATAAACTCAATAGTTCCCCTACAACACAAGTCCGTGATCTATTGCAATGATTTCACTGATTGTTTGCAAATCATAAAGGGTGGGTTTGCTTTGAGCCCATGCCCATGAGATACTGCAACAGGTTGCCACGAAGGGTAGGTGAGGCCAGGAGACTAGACTCATTTAAAAAGCTGGTAAACCCTGTGACGGGAGGACAGTAAAATGGATATTCTGGAAGGATGAGATCAGATGACCCAAAGCATCTTCTTCATCCAAACCAATCTTGTGATCACCCACTGCTCCAGCCAGCTGCCCTCTTATGTTTTATTCACCAGACATTTCAATTAAGAAATTTGTTGTAATGCAATAATTAACATCCTAACCTGGTGTAGAAGATCCGGATGCAGTCAATTCATGGGATGAACAAGATTCATGTCTTCTAACTGACATTCCCTCCCTTTCCGGTCTGTAAGATTTAGAACCTATGGATCTTTCCTGCCGCAGAACAAGGAAAATGTTGACAAGGTTTTTTATTATCAAGTAAATTGTCAAAATGTATTGGCTCAGTTATTATACACATCAGCTTTGATATATATGCTCAGTATTTAATAATTACATTTTTATTCAAATTGTTTCTACTTCTTATTTAAAGTGATGTAAGAACGAGCCTTGCCAATCACTAAACTTTATTACTTTGACCAAATACTCTACTAAGTATTTTTACAAGGAACAAAAAAATCAGGAAAATCATTTGAATGAAGTAAAAATAATATTTGTAATTCTTGTATTTGGTAAAGCCTTTCACATCGGAAGAACATCTCAAAACACACCACAACTTTATATCCTGTAAAGAAGTCACTGCGTATTTTATAGGCAAATGCAACAACCAATGTTATAAGAACATAGGAAATAGGAACATGAGTAGATCATTCAGCCCCTCGAGCCTGCCCTGCCATTTAATAAAATCATGGCTGATCTTCTAACATCATTCCATTTAGCCGCCCTATCCACTTAATCCCTCTATCCTTTAGAAATCTATCAATCTCAGTCTTGAACATGTTCAAGGACTAAGCATCCCCAGCCTTATGGGGTAGAGAATTCCATAAATCTATGGATATGTCGGTGAAACTTCCTTCATTAAACTAAGGTAACTTCAAATTTCTTGGTTTGGACTAGTTTAGACAAATATTTGAAAGCATCGGCTGGAACTAAAGCAGAAAAGAATAAACAATACCTTGTGCCAAAAACTTTGCAATGTTTAATTGCGATGCCCAATTTAGGGCATCAATTTGCATGGCAATCTCCCTCACTCTGTGCCACAGCTGGTAAACTGCATTTACACCCCCAGCCCCCTCCGCTTCCCCACCATTATGCAATGCTGTTGAAAACAGGGTAACACATATACCATTATCTCAATGTCAACTTGAAACTAATTTCTAAGCATTCCTGGTTTTGTTTTTTTATTGCCCAAGAAAACTATAATATGTAAAGGACTGCTTCAGTAAGAAAGGTAAATCTCTCTGAGACTCGGTCTGGCATGGAGGGCGCTATATAAATGCAACTTGTTGTTGTAAAATCCATGTATTAATATAGAGCAGTATTCGTTTAATAATAGAGCAGTAATTCAACACTGCAGTAAAATCAAGATAAAGTTGATTGACCCCAAAACATTAATGGCAACTTAATCACTCATTGTTAACTTAACCATTAAATTAACTTATAGTTGCTATTAACCTCTTTGGGTCAGCAACCTTATCACCAGTAGAATAATTGGTACTGGCTGAACTATACACACACATGAAAAGTGAAAGAATGCTGTTAATTTTCAAATTCACATTTTCCCCTTACTGCAGAATGCTGGATGGTAGCCGAGTCACAGTCCACCCCGATCAACAACTGCTCCTGTACATACAGGGTGTGCCGTTGTGTACGTTGACTACTTTGTCTAGTAATAAACCGTGATACTGTAATCTGATATTTTCATGAAAGCAAAGACTGGAATCATTGGAACACATCAACTTTAGGATCGGCTTCATTTTGATTTCTGATTTTGATCGACACCTACAGCATGTTATGATACGTAATAACAATCCTTGCAATTTTTGAATTAGCGCCTTATCACATCTTCGATATGCCTCAAGGCGCTTCACAGAATATACTGTGATAGTGCACACAGCAGTTGTCCCACAAATAGGTGTGGATTGAGTGACTAAATTATTATTATTTCTTTAAAAGAGGGTTTATTACTGGCGGAAAAGCAATCCAGCAATCGACTGATAACCAGGTTCCCAGGTGAACAGGTGTGCGGGATAAGGAAACTTGCCCAATGTGGTGCCCTGCTGGGAATTCCACGTCCTCTCACTTGCGAGACCAGTGCTCTTATCACGAAGCTACACGATTCTTCTGTAGTTACTGTTCTTTGCAGACAAACAAAAATAATGGTCCTTGCCTTTTCACATCCCAAAGCGCTTAACAGTACAAACTGTGAGTGACCATTTTTATTTGGAGGATTGTTGGCCAGGAGACTGGGAGAAACACCCTTCTCCTTTCAAGCAGTGCCATGGGATCTTTAACATCCAACAACAAAATTACATTTATAGAGCGCCTTCCACGTCGGGAGGCCGCAGGACGGTGGTTTAATGTCGCAGCCAAAAGACGCCACCTCCGACGATGCAACACACCCCAGCACTCAACTGAAGTGTCAGTTTAAACTATGTGATTCAAGTCCTCATTTGGCATTTGAATCCACAACCTTCTAACTTAGACGCAAGAGTGGTACAGTAAAAGCCCATTTATCCATGACTCAATCACCAGGAACTTCCGTATAACCGGTACGTCCCCCCAAAAAGTCCCCATCCGATTAACCGGATGTTATCCGGCACAATCGCGGTGGCACATTTAACGAATCGACAGTACCGTACAGGTATTTTGGCTTGCCGCTAGTAGAGCCTTAAAGTCGCGCTGCCGTTTATTTCCCTCACGTGGCGTCCGCCATTACAGAAGTTCTGGATAGACTGTACACCTCTACCCCAGCATCATGGCTTCAAACCAGCCATCCAGCACCAAAGGTGATTTTTAGGTGAATAACAAAGGTCTGTTATTATCTGTTATTATTTAGTCTATTATTAACATGGTATTTGTTCAAATAAGTTCTTTTTTTGTGTGTTGGGTTTTCGGTGTCAGATCCGACCGAATATCCGGCATGTCGTTTAACCGGCTTTGGGACGTCAATTGGGCGTCTACTTGCACCTAATATTCGTTGGAATTAGGTAGAGAGAATGTGCATTCCATTCCAGACAGGACATGTCCATGTAGATGGCAGACACATTTGTAACTCTAACTCATGCGGATACCTGAAACACATCTAATAATAATATTTCTGCAACCTGCATTCTGAAAGTTACTTCTCAGCTCTTTGTAAAATAGTGTGCCCAGAAATCAGTAAAGAAAAACAAGAACCATATCAGGTACCGTTTCTATCCTAAAATTTGGTTACTAATAAATGAGATTTATTAAACTCATATTAGTGTTTTTATTCCATTGGTACGAGCAAACAACCTGTAACATAAATTAGATACCGTAAAAACTCAATAATCCTGCACGGTTGGGCTCAGATTTCGGAGTTTGTCGGTGTTTAGAACCTACCCTGGCAATGGCTGGGGAAGCCTCGCCCCGTACACCACGTGAGCTGTAAACACAGCCCTGAAGCCAAACAATGGCCGAGCCTCACCCACAGCGCTGGGTGACAGAGCGAACACACCGGGAACTACAAGCAGCTGTGCCCAACTTCGGGAGATTTTGCCGACATCGTAAAACATCTAATACTGTTTGTAATGTGAAACCTTGCCGGCTTTAGGGAGTTACCGGCTTGCAGAATGTCGGATTATCCAGGTTTTACTGTATACTGTATCATGGGTTAAAAATACATTACTTCTCAAACTTAAGTTCAATTCAAAATTTCCATGAACATCAAATATAAGCGAGGTTTATATTGGGAGAGTCAATAAGTGTTTTTACAGTATATTCTGTGAAGCACTTTTAAGATGTCCCAACAATATGATAAGGCGTTATATTCAAATGCAAGGATTACTATTATTAGTGTTGAAAAAACCTGAACTATCATTTCATCTCTTTTTTTAACAAAAACAATTTTTTTGACTTAAGTTTGAAAAAAAGACTGAATTCTCCCATCGCTAAGTTTCCTTTGGTCTCGTGTTACAAATTAAAATACATCATATTACAGAGAAATACAGCTCTTACCGATGAAGGCTCTCCATGAAAGGAATCCCTGTTGTGAAAGGCTGATGCATCTGTATTGTTGTGATTTTGTTTATTCTTTGTGGAATTAGACGCCTGAGATTTACCCAACGACAACTTCTTTGTGGCACCAGTAGAACTAGCCCTCTGTCTGATTGCGGATTTCCCAGCCCTGGGTTTCTTTGCTGCACCTGTCCGTGACTGAACGTTCTTCAACTGTTTGGGGGCTCTATTGAACTGTGAACTGGGCACTGTTTTCAATTTGCTTCTCAATCCTGATGCCTGTGAAAAGATTGTTTGTTTAATCTGGCAGCGTCATTCAAAGTTTAATAACTGGAATTTTATGAACATTGTCCATGCCAGAGCCCGAGCTAAGCAAGGCAGTTGGGTTAAACTCATTCACACTCAGGGGACAGTTACACCATTATAACCCACTGTTTGGCTTTATGGAACCTAAAGGAGTTTATTCTCATAAACTTTGATGTACTCAAGACTGATTCCAGTTTATAAAGATAGTGAGTATTTCCCATTGTCAGTTTGGTATTCATGGAAGATCATCTTAAGGAAGCTCCCTTTGATATGAGATCATAAGAAGAAGAAATGAAGAAGCCTCTTTGACCCATCTCTCTGATCTCAGCATTTCAACCCTACCATCGGTTCAGTTTCATCGATGGGACCAATGTTTTTGCTTAATAACAATAACTCTTGCCTTTGATATACGCACCTGATCACATTGTTGAAACCTCTCAAAGCGCTTCGTAGAATATACTGTAAAGCGAATTGACTGTATATTTTGTGGGTGAAACGACGGTAACCAATTACACACAGTAGGGTCCCACAAACACTTGTGGATTGAGTGACCAAATTATTACTTTTTTTCATCGTGGGACGTCTGTGATGCTGGCCATTCCTGGTTGCCCTGAGAAGGTGATGATGGATCTTCTCTTAACTGAGTGGTGTGATAGGCCGTTTCAGAACGTGGTAAAGGTCAGCAAAGAACTGTGGGACCGGAGGTGTGGTGTCCTGTAGCTCAGTGGTTAGAGCAATCTCCTTGCAAGCGAGAAAACTGGGTTCAATTCCAGGCAGGGTGAAACCTTGAGCAAGATTCCTTACTCCAGATGCCTGATAATAATCCCTCGGAACCCCACCCGCAACCCCTGAATAATAAATTGGTCATTTCAATACAATACTGTTTGTGAAACATTGCTATGCACAATTGGCTGCCACATTTTGCCCACAAATATAGTCAATTCACTTTACAGTATATTCTGTGAATCGCTTTGAGACGTCTGGAAGACGTGGAAAGCATTATATCAAGTGCAAGGATTATTATTTCTATTATAAAATTTTGGCCGGACATGATAAAGATGGCAGATTTCCTTCCCTGAAGGAGATAGTGAACCAGCTGAGTTTTCAGCTGTTGGCAGCATCACTAGTTTTCTGATGCTTGATCAATTTTTGTTTAATTAAAATGATGCAACTCTTATGCAATTATACTCCTGTAACATTACCAACAGAATGTCGTCCAATGATCTTGTCTTCCCAGTTGTCAGGCCCCCTCCAATTAAAACCAATAGACTTAGTACCACCAATAAACACTCAGTAGAAATGAAGAAGTTGAAGAAATGATAGGTTCCACATACAGTACCTAAATTGCACAAAATACCTTACATTTTCACTATTTCCTGTATCTATTTGACTCTCCGTATCTTCAGTTTCCACATCATGAGTGCTTCCTGTCGTCAATTCTTCAGTATTTCCCGTGTTCACTTCACCCTCCACATATTCAGTATTTACTGTGTCAATTTCACTCTCCGTATCTTCAGTTTCCACATCAGAAGTGTTTCCTGTGCTCACTTCAGTTTCTACATCTTCAGTGTTTCCCGTGTTCATTTCATTTTCCTTCATTTCTATGCTTTCAGATATGCGGTTTAAAGCACTAGAGAAAAAAAAATGGGGGTCATTCACGTCATGGTAAATTGTGAGATTCTGGTGAGCAAATTGACTGCCATGCGCGGATACACAACAACAACAACTTTTATTTATATAGCGCCCTCCACGCCGGACAGCATTTCAGAGCGCTTCACAATAGCGGATCCCGGGACCGAGCCAGGGGCAGGGGTAGAAAGGTTTCCCTCTCTCTGACAGATACTACGTATTGCCTGTGTAGCCTGATGGTCTCATGATTTTATACACTGTTTTGGAGGGAGTGGGGTGAGAGAAGGAGGGAGAGGCAGGGGGAGAGGGGGAAAGGGGGTGGGGGGAAAGCGTGGAGGGGGGTTGGGTTTCAGTGAATCGACTGTATATTTTGTGGGCCAAATGCAGCAGCCAATTGCACACAGCCATGTCCAAGGAACCGTGGATTGAGTAATCAATTAAAAAAAAACATTTTACTACCTCGGCAAAGGCAATCAGCCAATCGACCAACGACCAGGTTCCAACTTACTATTGGGTAAACAGAGGCTTGTGAAGTAAGGAAACTTGCCTAACGTTTTGCGCTGTCCAGGATTCAAACTTGGATCCTCTTGATTGTGAGACAAGTACTTTAATCACTAAGCTACAGGAATCCAGTCATTACATGATTTAAAGGAAAATCAAAGTATGCAAACTCTCTCCTAAACATACACAATGTTATTTTATTTTTACCTTGAATTAGGCTTCAGTTCCTTTCTGTGTGGAATTGCTTTCTGCATTGTCTTTCCTCGTTTCTTATCATGCAGTGCAGGCTGTGCTATCTCCACTTCACTGTTCTCATCATTGGGATCCGATTCACCAGAAACTATTGCGGTGCTGTGCAAAGGGTAAGCTATAAAGTAAGATGAATAAAGGGTGGAAATTACATAATACTTTTAATGCTCAAAGTCTGTTTAGCTTTTATTATTTGCCTCCAAAATATAGTCAATACACTTTATAGTATAAAGTTCGAACCCTGCTCGCAGCGCCAAATGTGAAGTTGTAATTTTTTACTCGTTCCCAGAACCGTTGTCTTACAAACAGACCATACACCGTGGATAAGAAAATGTATTTAGATTTTTTTTTAACGTCTTCCACTATATTTTCATCTCCAACGGATGTATCTTAACGGTTCTTTTATTGGGTCTCGTCAACAGTTGCTTAGGTTCGATAGTCGTGGGTCACATTTGTTGAAAAAACACCAAATGAGAAACCAAGGTTTTACAGATATTTTATCTCACCTTGTTGGCCTGTTTCTCGGATGCTGCTCCCAACAACTGTTCGACCTCTTATTCGACTACTCGTTCCTTGATGTAACGTTGTGAGACCCTACTCGCAGCGCCAAATGTGAAGTTGTAATTTTTTACTCGTTCCCAGAACCTTTGTCTTACAAACAGACCACACACCGTGGATAAGGAAATGTAAAGTTTATTTGCAATAGCAAGAGCTGATTCTCAGAAGTCAATAGTCTCCAAGTAGAGTACCTGACAGTCAAAAGAATGAGCTGCCGGTGGTCAGTTAATGCAGCCTTTTTATACCCCAAAAGGCAGGGGTTTGCAGTACACACAAAGACAGTTACAAAAGTATTACCAATCACAGGGTTCCAACAACTATTCGAATGGTGGCATCACTCAATCCATGTCTCTCTAACAAGTGAAATGTTAAAAACAAGCTTATCTCCAGATAGTGTCTAGTTTAGACAATGTCAAGGTTTGCTGGAGTTACTGTTTTCTGCCCCGTGAAATACTCAGATAAGGATGCGAGTGGCATTGTGCCAATCTGCATTTCCCAGGACCTGTCTTTTTCATTTTGTTAGTGTCTGCATTTCCCAGGACCTGTCTTTTTCATTTTGTTAGTGGGCCAAAAGCACAGAAATTACATATAGGCATAAATGGCTAATTTCATATTTTGTTAGTGGGTTAAAAGCACAGAAATTACATCTAGGCATAAATGGCTACATTTTACAATTTCACACTGTGAAGCGCTTTGAGACGTCTTGATGATGCAATAAGGCACTAGATCTAATGGAAACAATAAGATTATTATTGGGTTACAAATATTTGAAATGAAATATCAGAATTGTGATTCTCAACAATTGAATTGCATTTCATATAGTGCCTCATCACATCAGGAAGTCTCAAAGCAATTCACAGGACATATTATAGTGTGTCTACTGTCTAAGCAAAGTGAGCGCATTGATTCCTATAAAGAGCCATGTAGTGAATGATCAATTCTTGCTTAGAAGATTGTTGGGAAGGACTGAGGGGGAAAACTTTTTGAACAGTGCGATTGGATCTTTAACATCTGCCTAAACAGATGTTAAAGATCAGGCAGGATCTCAATTTAATGTATCCTTTGAAAGATCGCACCTCAAACAACCCATGATACTGGTGTGTCAGCAAACATGGGGGTCTGGAACCTGCAAACTTTGATTCATGGGCTACCAACTGAGCTAGAGTGACACTTGAAACTGAAGTTTTATTCACAGGATGGCTAATCTGATATTTTCAGACAACTGAGTTCACACTCTATCGTATGTCTCTACAATGGTAAAGCTGAACATCATCACTCTAGTCTTACCAAAATTATCCTCTCGAACATCTTCTTGACTTTCTGGATGTTTCAAAATGTTGGAGAGGTTTGGAGAAAATCGTGGAAGTGGTTGCTTGAGGCTTGTTGATCTTATCTTATTTTTGTGGGAGCCAGCAAAGTTTCTGTTTTCGGGGTTTCGACCAGCTTGTTTAGAGCTCGCTCCTTTAGCAGCCTCATGGAGAAAAATGTGCAGCCATAAATGTGCAGCCTTTCAATTAATTTAGCCCAAAATTAATTTGACCATATCTGACTAATTTGCACAATGGAATACGTATTTCTTAGTTATTATCCTTAGAGAAGGATACCCATACCACAACTTTAAAGAACATCTGGGATTTAATCACAAGCATATCATATCACCATCTCTGTCTTGGTATACGGTACCTGAACTGTAGATCTTCTGACAGCTCCACGAGAAGCATTTTTGTTATTTTCCATCATGGCTTTGTCAAAATTGTTTGCATCCGATGTTTATCTATGTTTGTGGAGCTCCTGTGGCTTAGAGGTTAGAGCACTTGTCTTGCAAGCTGGGGAGATCCTATGTTCGAATCCAGGCAGGTCAGGGAGAAACCTTGGGCAAGTTTCCTTACTCCACACGCCTAATAATAATCCGTCCAAAAAAAACACAATAATAAAATTGGTCATTTCAATCCAAGACTGTGTGTGGGGGACGCTGCGATTCACCCACAAATATATATACAGTCAATTCACTTTACAGTATATTCTTTGAAGCGCTTTGGGACGTGGATAAGATGTGAAAAGCGCTGTATCAAATGCAAGGATTATTATTATCTACAATTCCCCCCAAAAGATCATTTGAAATTAATATGTTTATCACACTCAATATCTGCCTCTATATTGCAGTTCCCCAGACCCCCTCACCTGGCCGCGCCCCCCCTACACCCTCACCTGGCCCCGCCCCCCCAGAACCCCTCACCTGGCCCTGCCCCCCCAGACCCCATCACCTGGCCCCGCCCCCCCAGACCCCTCACCTGGCCCCTCCCCCCCAGAACCCCTCACCTGGCCGTGCCCCCCCAGACCCCCTCACCTGGCCCCGCCCCCCCAGACCCCTCAACTGGCCCCGCCCCCCCAGATCCCCTCACCTGGCCCCGCCCCCCAGACCCCTCACCTGGCCCCGCCCCCCCAGACCCCTCACCCGGCCCCGCCCCCCCAGAACCCCTCACCTGGCCCCGCCCCCCCAGACCCCTCACCTGGCCCCGCCCCCCAGACACCCTCACCTGCCCCCCCCCCCCAAACCCCTTCACCTGGCCCTGCCCCCCCAGACCCCCTCACCTGGCCCCTCCCCCCCCCCCAGACCCCTCACCTGGCCCCCCCCCCGCCCAAACCCCTTCACCTGGCCCCGCCCCCCCAGACCCCCTGACCTGGCCCCGCCCCCCCAGACACCCCTCACCTGGCCCCGCCCCCCCAGAGACCCCTCACCTGGCCCCGCCGCCCAGACACCCCTCACCTGGCCCCACCCCCCAGACACCCCTCACCTGGCCCCGCCCCCCAGACACCCCTCACCTGGCCCCGCCCCCCCAGACCCCCTGACCTGGCTCCGCCCCCCCAGACACCCCTCACCTGGCCCCGCCCCCCAGACACCCCTCATCTGGCCCCGCCCCCCAGACACCCCTCACATGGCCCCGCCCCCCCTCTCCTCCTCCTCTGGGTAGGCTTTCTCCTCGCTGCTAGGCCTCGGTTCCGCCCCGCGCTCTCCTAATCACCGCTCCCGAGTGACTGACGCCTCACCCCGGCTAGGCTTTCTACCCTCTCAGCCTCGCGCTCTGCTGACCCTTCACCTCAGCGCCGCCCCCGCGCTCTCCTGACTCCGCTCCCCGAACCTGTGTCTGGATCTCTCCCCTCCCGCCTGTTGTGGTTCTCGTTCCGCTCTTTTGCCTTTGAATTTCCCGGAAAACCGTCAGTGACTGGGTCATACCATGAGAGGGGGGAGGGGGAGTGGCAGCAAACTAATATGTACCATCCAAGAACATTCCTTCCTCTAACGACGCTCTGAACGCTCAATTTCCACTGAATCTGTGTTTTTAACCGAAAATAATATGCAATTCTGCACTCCGGTTTGTTGATCTGATCTTCTCCCCCCCCCCCCCCCCGTCACTGACCTAGATGGAACATTCCCCAGGGGTGTGCCTGTGTGTGTGTGTGTGTGTGTGGAGGCGGGTGTAGCGCCACCTGCCGACCGGCGGGTCATTGAACAACAGCACCCACTGGAGCAATAATAACATTAATAATAATAATAATACGTCTTCTGGGCGTCTCAAAGCGCTTCACAGAATGTTACTGTAAAGTGAATTGACTATTATATATTCGTGGATATATAATAATAATATATAATATAATAATATATAATAATAATATATAATATATTATATATAGTACAATAATATATACCGGTAATATAATAATATATAATAATAATCCCTAAAAAAACACACATTAATAAAATTGGTCATTTTCAATCCACGAGTTTGTGGGGGACAATGCTGTGCACGATTGGCTGCCGCGTTTCACCCACAAATATATACAGTCAATTAATTTCACGGTATATTCTGTGAAGCGCTTTGAGACGTCTAGAAGGCGTGAGAGGCGCCTTCTATCAGATTGAAGGGATGACAGTTCACTATTATTTGTGGGCAAATGCAGCAAACCGATTGCGCACAGCGGTGTCCCACAAACAGTCAGGGATGAAATGACCAATTTACTGCCTGTTCTCGAGGGGTTATTGGCGGGGCGTGTGACATAGGGAAATTCGCCCAAGTGATACCTCAGTGGGGAGCAGGACACACCCAGAGACACAACACAGATTCAATATGCAGTACTTTTATTCAATATATTGAATACACTTCCATCCTGGCTCATATTTTAAGCTCTCTTACCCCTGACACAAAAGTCTGTAGGTTCAAGTGAGTTTTGAGGTAAAGCGTAGTGACTGTGGGTTATGTGGGCTTGTTGTGTGTGACCAACTAGTGACTATCCTGCTGCTGGGTGGTTGGGGGGGTGGGGTGGTGGTGTTAAGCAAGGTCTCTTTAGGGCTGAACTGGTTGCAAAGTGACAGATTTGGCTGACCTGGTTTTGTCAGCCTGTGCCTCATGCTTCCCAGAATTGGGCAGAGGGAGTAGACAAGTTGGTACAGGAGTTAGGAGAGAGCAAGCACAGAGGGAGCAAGTAGATTGGTAGGGGGTGAGGCGGTTACAGAGTTGTGGGGGTGCGGGCGAGGCCATTGAGGGCTTTGAAAGTGAGGACCAGGATCTTGAAATGTTTCCTCCATGTAATGGGGAGCTAGTGGAGCCGGGAAAGGATGGGGGTAATCGGGTCGCAGAGTCTGGTGTGGGAGAGGACACTGGCTGCGGTGAATTTTTCAGATGCTCATTCACACTGTGGATTCAGTGTGTGGTTTCATTTCCTCTCCCTCATGTTGCTGATTCTACCTTAAGACAACAGTGGCTGCCTTGTTTTTCTGGCGCACACATCACTGCGTACACCGAGCAATAATGTTCAGATTTTTCCTGGTATTGGAGGACAACAGGAACTCTCACAGCACTGTGGATGCAATGGTAATTCAGCAGACTGTGTACCACAACAACTTGCATTTATACAGCACCTCCATGCAGGGTAGTGCCTCAGAGCGCTTAACAGTGCCGAGGCCTGACTCCGAGCTGGGGCAGATTGTTTGTTTTCAGGCAGGACGTGAAAATGGGGGAGAGAGAGAGAGAGCGTGGGGATTGAGGGACACTGATCTTCCCGACAGACATGGTTATAAAATCAAAGGTGAAAAGTAGTAAATCCGACACAAATCCTTTTGTTTTCGCACTGCATAATAAGCAGCAAGATACCAATGAATTTAGAAAGGTTGAATAACAGATGAGATACATTTGAACGGGTGCAGTTTTTATCCACCAAACATCTGATGCAGGTGCAATTCAATCTAACAGTCAGGACCAGAGGCATTCACAGCCGGGTTCTGTGCTGGTACTCGCCCGATAGACGGGTTTCCCCACATGGTCCGAGATGCCTTCTTTTGACAACATTTTGAGACCCCCAAACCCACTAAAATAACACTTTGCAATAAAGGATTTAATGGTAATGAGATAATGAATAATTAATTGAATACCACACTGAGTGGGTCTCTCGGCTCTCGATCGCAGTCGAGCGGGTCCCGTGCCGCGAACGTACCCAGCGTCTAGGACTCGGGCTCACAGGGGAGTGGTACCTTTGGCTGGGCTTACCCGGGGATCCAGGGCCTTCGTGGCCGCGGTTTTCCACTTCAACGGCTACAAGACCCAACGTGAGCCGCGAGGCCTTGGGGATCACCTGGGCCTCATCCAATCGGCAGCCGCTTGACGTCATGTAAACAATGACGTACCAACATGCTATTGTACTAGACACTTGTATATAACATTTGTACTAGATACACTGTGTATTTACTGCACAAATATACTATATACTGCCCAAAAAAATCAAGTGTCATTTTTAAATTTCACTAAAACAATCAAAATATCGTAAATCGAAAAAAAGGTGTAAAGGATTTACTTTCGTTAAATTGAAAATACGTAAATCGAATATTCGTAAATCGGGGGATACCTGTAACATAAATTAGATACAGTAAAAACTCAATAATCCTGCACGGTTGGGCTCAGATTTGGGAGTTTGTCGGTGTTTAGAACCTACCCTGGCAATGGCTGGGGAAGCCTCGCCCCGTACACCACGTGAGCTGTAAACACAGCCCTGAAGCCAAACAATGGCCGAGCCTCACCCACAGCGCTGGGTGACAGAGCGAACACACCGGGAACTACAAGCAGCTGTGCCCAACTTCGGGAGATTTTGCCGACATTGGAAAACATCTAATACTGTTTGTAATGTGAAACCTTGCCGGCTTTAGGGAGTTACCGGCTTGCAGAATGTCGGATTATCCAGGTTTTACTGTATACTGTATACATTACTTCTCAAACTTAAGTTCAATTCAAAATTTCCATGAACATCAAATATACGCGAGGTTTATATTGGGAGAGTCAATAAGTGTTTTTACAGTATATTCTGTGAAGCACTTTTAAGATGTCCCAACAATATGATAAGGCGTTATATTCAAATGCAAGGATTACTATTATTAGTGTGGAAAAAACCTCAACTATCACTTCATCTCTTTTTTTTAAACAGAAAAAAATAATTTCTGACGTAAGTTTGAAAAAAAGACTGAATTCTCTCATCGCTAAGTTTCCTTTGGTCTCGTGTTACAAAGTAAAATACATCATATTACAGAGAAATACAGCTCTTACCGATGAAGGCTCTCCATGAAAGGAATCCCTGTTGTGAAAGGCTGATGCATCTGTATTGTTGTGATTTTGTTTATTCTTTGTGGAATTAGACGCCTGAGATTTACCCAACGACAACTTCTTTGTGGCACCAGTAGAACTAGCCCTCTGTCTGATTGCGGATTTCCCAGCCCTGGGTTTCTTTGCTGCACCTGTCCGTGACTGAACGTTCTTCAACTGTTTGGGGGCTCTATTGAACTGTGAACTGGGCACTGTTTTCAATTTGCTTCTCAATCCTGATGCCTGTGAAAAGATTGTTTGTTTAATCTGGCAGCGTCATTCAAAGTTTAATAAACAAAGTTTAATCTTATGAGCAGGAATGCTGCAGGATAATTTTCCAACACTCCTCCTGTGATAGAACAGCTGTTTGACCCCTCTTTTGGTCATCTTTCTCCTCCCGTCCCATCAGCTCCCAACTCCATCCTCAAAGAGATGTGCATCCAGCATTGTTAAGCACTTGTGAGAAGCCCTCGTCATGTGAAAGGCACTGTATAAACGAGAGATGTATTGTGCAGCTGACATTAGGAAATCAGTGAGTGGAATCTGGTGCAGATGTTTACTGTGCTGTGATCACCATGACAAACACAGATTGGCAAGCTTCCTATGCCCATTGCTTGTCCAGCTAAGACCGTCGAGCGCTCGCCCAGTTATGCTGGGTGACCTGGTGATGACCGTTTTGGCGTCTTGCTCTGTGTAGGAACGGGTGTGGGGAATTGAGGGGAGAGTTCTCAAAACAAGGGAGTAGGAAAAACGAAAAGCCAGAGGGAGGACCGCTTGCCGAATCCGCTCTGGGAAGTCAGAGGCTCCAGACATCTTGAACTTTGCAGCGAACAAAGGGTTTAAGTATTCTCATATCCACCTGTAACACATTTTGTTCATTCAACCTCATGTATCAAAGACTCACTGTCGAATCTACCATCTCAATGAATGTATGTGGTCTCTGTTAACCAAAATACAGTGCAAAACAACCAACAGATTCTGTCTTCATTATTACAGCAGCCTGAGAATTAGACCGGAACCATGACTCCCCTGTGAGAAAGTATTCAATCCTGTGGCATAAATATTGTCCATGCCAGAGCCAGAGCTAAGCAAGGCAGTTGGGTTAAACTCATTCACACTCAGGGGACAGTTACACCATTATAACCCACTGTTTGGCTTTATGGAACCTAAAGGAGTTTATTCTCATAAACTTTGATGTACTCAAGACTGATTCCAGTTTATAAAGATAGTGAGTATTTCCCATTGTCAGTTTGGTATTCATGGAAGATCATCTTAAGGAAGCTCCCTTTGATATGAGATCATAAGAAGAAGAAATGAAGAAGCCTCTTTGACCCATCTCTCTGATCTCAGCATTTTAACCCTACCATCGGTTCAGTTTCATCGATGGGACCAATGTTTTTGCTTAATAACAATAACTCTTGCCTTTGATATACGCACCTGATCACATTGTTGAAACCTCTCAAAGCGCTTCGCAGAATATACTGTAAAGCGAATTGACTGTATATTTTGTGGGTGAAACGACGGTAACCAATTACCCTGAAGGAGATAGTGAACCAGCTGAGTTTTCAGCTGTTGGCAGCATCACTAGTTTTCTGATGCTTGATCAATTTTTGTTTAATTAAAATGATGCAACTCTTATGCAATTATACTCCTGTAACATTACCAACAGAATGTCATCCAATGATCTGGTCTTCCCAGTTGTCAGGCCCCCTCCAATTAAAACGAATAGACCACCAATAAACACTCAGAAGAAATGAAGAAGTTGAAGGTTTATAAGATCATGAGGGGTTTCGACAGGGCAAATAGAGAAAAACTATTTCCACTCGTGGGCGAATCTGTGACTCGTGGTCACAGATTTAAAATAGTTTCAAGGCGAAGTAGAGGGGAGCTGAGGAGAAATGTTTTCACTCAGCGAGTTGTTGGAATCTGGAATGCATTGCCTGAAAAGGTGGTGGAGGCTGATTCGATAACAACTTTTAAAAGGGAATTAGATCTTTATTTAGGGAGAACGGGTCTATTAGGCTATGGGGAGCGGGCAGGGCAGTGGGATTGAATCGCTCTTTTCAAAGAGCCGGCACAGACTAGATGGGCCGAATGGCCTCCTTTTGTGCCGTAAAATTCTATGAATCTATGAATCTATGAAATGATAGGTTCCACATACAATACCTAAATTGCACAAAATACGTTACATTTTCACTATTTCCTGTATCTATTTGACTCTCCGTATCTTCAGTTTCCACATCAGAAGTTCCTAGACCATTGGGACCAATTCTGGGGTAGGTGGAACCTGTACAAAATGGATGGGTTACACCTGAACAGGGCTGGAACCAATCTCCTTGCAGGGAGGTTGTCGAGTTTTGTGGGGGGGGCTTTAAACTAATCCCGGGGGGTGAGGGTGGGAAACTGATCAGTAGTTCAAATACGGGAGGGGTAATAAAGAGGACAGGGGTAAAGGTAAGACGGGAGAAAAGTGCAGAGGAAGTAATTTGTGCCTTAGAGTGCATGTATGTAAATGCACGAAGTTTGAGAAATAAAATTGGTGAGCTGCAGGCTCAGGTTGCTGCGAGGCGATATGATGTTATAGCAGTAACAGAGACTTGGCTCCAGCATGGGCAGGAATGGGAGTTGAACATTCCTGGTTATAATGTATTCAGGAGGGATAGAGAAGGGAGAAAAGGGGGCGGGATGGCAATTTTAGTTAAGGATTCAGTGACTGCCTTAGAAAGGAACGAGGTGGAAGAAGGACTAAAAACGGAGTCTATCTGGTTAGAAATGAGGAATAAAAAAGGTGCAGTTACACTGTTAGGGGTATACTATAGACCACCAAACAGTGGGGAGGAGATAGACAAGCAGATCTGCAAGCGTATCACGGAGAAATGCAGAGCTAATAGAGTAGTGATAATGGGTGACTTCAACTATCCCAACATAGACTGGCAGAATAGTAGAGTAAAGGGCAAGGAGGGAGAAGAATTCCTGAAGTGTGTGCAGGACAACTTTCTTGATCAGTATGTTTCCAGTCCAACGAGGAAAGAAGCATTGCTGGATCTAGTTTTGGGAAATGAGGTAGGGCAAGTTCAACAGGTTTCTGTAGGTGAGCATCTAGGGAATAGTGACCACAATATCGTTAGATTCAGAATAATTATGGAAAGGGATAAGGAACGATCACAGGTGAGGACATTCAACTGGAAAAGGGCTAATTTCAATGAGTTGAGGTGGGACCTAGCCAAGGTGGATTGGAAAGAAAAATTGGCAGGTAAGACAACTAACGAGCAGTGGGCAGCGTTCAAAGAGGAGATAGTTCAGGCACAGGTCAAAAGCATCCCCACAAAGGTGAAATGTAAGACATCCAAACCTCCCTGGATGACTAAGGAAATCGGGGCCAAAATAAAACAAAAAAAAGAGGCTTATGATAAGTGTCAGGCTCAAAATTCAGAAGGGAACCAAGCAGAATATAGGAAGTGTAGGATAGAACTAAAAAAGGAAGTTAGAGGGGCAAAGAGACTGCATGAAAAACAATTAGCGAGTAAGATTAAGGGGAACCCTAAGGTTTTTTACCAACATATTAAGAGTAAAAGGTTGGTCAAGGAGAGGGTGGGGCCAATTAGGGACCTAGGAGGAAATCTCATTGTGGAGGCAGAGGGCATGGCTGATGTACTGAACGAGTACTTCGCCTCTGTCTACATCAATGATCTGGACTTGGGTGTACGGAGTACAGTTTCCAAGTTTGCAGATGACACTAAGTTAGGGAGAATAGTAAATAGTGAGGAGGATAGTAGCCATCTGCAAGAGGATATAGACAAATTGGTAAAGTGGGCAGACACATGGCAGATGAAGTTTAATGCAGAGAAGTGTGAGGTGATGCATTTTGGGAGAAGAAATGAAGGGAGGCAATATAGGCTAGATAGTACAATTTTAAATGGTGTGAAGGAACAGAGAGACCTGGGGATTTGTGTTAGTGACTCGTTGAAGGTGGCAGGACAGGTAGACAAGGCTGTTAAGAAGGCATATGGGATACTAGGCTTTATAAATAGGGGTATAGAGTACAAAAGTCAGGAAGTGCTGACTAACCTCTATAGGACTTTGGTGAGGCCTCAGCTGGAATACTGTGTTCAATTCTGGTCACCACACTACAGAAAGGATGTGAAGACATTGGAAAGGGTACAACGAAGATTTACTAGGATGGTGTCAGGATTGAGGAACTTCAGCTATGAGGAGAGGCTAGATAGGCTAGGGTTATTCTCTCTGGAGCAGAGAAGATTGAGGGGAGACCTAATAGAGGTTTATAAGATCATGAGGGGTTTCGACAGGGCAAATAGAGAAAAACTATTTCCACTCGTGGGCGAATCTGTGACTCGTGGTCACAGATTTAAAATAGTTTCAAGGCGAAGTAGAGGGGAGCTGAGGAGAATTTGTTTCACTCAGCGAGTTGTTCGAATCTGGAATGCATTGCCTGAAAATGTGGTGGAGGCTGATTCGATAACAACTTTTAAAAGGGAATTAGATCTTTATTTAGGGAGAACGGGTCTATTAGGCTATGGGGAGCGGGCAGGGCAGTGGGATTGAATCGCTCTTTTCAAAGAGCCGGCACAAACTAGATGGGCCGAATGGCCTCCTTTTGTGCCGTAAAATTCTATGAATCTATGAATCTATGAATCTAAGAAGTGTTTCCTGTGCTCACTTCACTTTCGTCATTCACTTCATGGGAACTTAAGGATTATTATTCTTGTTTTGGCCGGTCAGCCGTCTTGATGCATGCGGAAACCCATCACCGTGTTCAAAAATATCCAAACCATGTTCAAAACATCACAGCAAAGTGCAAGGTTGGCATTGTAGGATTGGATGAGGTCAGTTTACTGGTCCCAATTACATGTTATCAGAAAACATGACAAGGCCAACTGGACCTGCTGAGGAAGTGAAATTGACAAGATGATCATCCCCATAGCAGTTTCATGTACCTCACGTGGTTTGCATTGATAATACAGCAGGCTCGCTCTCACCAAATAGCAGAGACCAAAAGTGAAAAGGAAAATAGGTGAATGGAAACAAAAAAAGACATACGAATATGTACTGTAATAAGTTTTTTTTAACATCAGTTATTTTGACCGTTTTACCTTCAAACATAAATCACATAAAATAATTACCACTCCTGAATATATTGTTCAAACTTTTGTTAATTGGACTGTAGATTTGCATAACATTAGGATTCTGTAATTAATGTATAAATTGATATCTCAAATTATATTGGCGATATTCGTATATCTGCAACATATGTAATCAGTTGCACTCGATAGGACTTCGCTGTGTCTAGCTTTGTAGAGCAAACAAAGGATTGTGTATAAACAGCAGGGTGTTTTCAGGTTATATCAGCAATTTTCTCATGGCGATATGGTCTCCAGCTGGAGATGGTGCTGTGTTGCGTTTGTTTTTGCCCAGGAACCATCTTGCAAAGGACAATGGGTGAAGGTTTCACCTGATGAACTGAATAAAGAGACATCGATTCAAGAAATTGGAACTTGGGAGTCTCGAATCCATGTTTGAGCTTCGGAAGAAGCGAAGATCAAGACTATGAGCGGAGCAACTCTAGACGTACGATGGTACAGTGAAAGCTTGGTTATCCGGCAACCAACCAACCGGCACGCTCAACCAACGGTATCTCCCAATACAAGTAAAATTTGCGTATGCGCGGTTTTCCCTACGCGCGTGCTCCATTTGCGCATGCGATTTTAGCGAGCACACTGTTTCCCAGGAACATTACCCCGTGTTCAGCAAGGGTTGACTGAACTATTTATGTATGCTTTATTGGTAAGTATCCATACAATATTCTGTTATTATTTAGTATATTATTAATATGGTATGTTTTAAGACAAGTACATTTTTTGTGTAGGATTTTCGGCGACTTGCCGCTCGAATATCCGGCATGTTTGATTAACCGTCCCCGGTCAGGTCCTGAGGGTGCCAGATAACAAAGCTTTTACTGTACAGTACTTGGATAACGAACTGGGAATGGCACAATGATACCTGTGATATCACGGATATCGAACTGGAAATCGTACAATACCTGGGATACTTTCGGATGTTGAACTGAAAACCGTACAACAATACTTTGGAGACCTTTTGATGGATTTATATTTGTATTAATCTGGACATTAAATTGGACCTTGTTACTCTATCTCTCCCACAGCATTTGGTTTGGTCAATTACAATCATTGTGAGCGATACATAAGCGTTGTTGCGATGAATACTTTTAATTTCTTGTAACTATTAATAAACATGCATATTGATTGTACAACATTTGTGTCGGTCCTTACTTCACTTCAGGGGCACAAATTTAAATCAACCCTTAAACACATAACACTACTATAGCTATAACAACACGGAAACTCAAATATGTACAAACGTACCAAGTATGTGCGGGACCCGCTGTCAGGATAACTTCATGTGGACTATCACATTATGCAAACTCAACAATATTATTTTCGTTCCCTTAAAAAATATTGAAAACCCCAGTTAAATTTACAACAAACAAATTACAATAATAATAATCCTTTAATTTGCTATAGTGCCTTATCACACCTTTGAGACATCTCAAAGCAATTCACAGGATTGAGCCAAATTCCTCAGTGGTCAAATAAGGGATTGACTGTCCATTATTTGTGGTTGCATCTGTATAGTACATTTTACGTTGGTAGGATGTCTTAAAATGTAAGACAGTCGAGGGTTTCCCTGAGCTGGGAGTTCGATTTGCAAAGAGTTGAGACCAAGAGTCAACAGGTTCAGTGAGACAGTCCTTGGAGAAGACGAGTTAGGAAGACAAAAGGACGAAAAAGAAAAAGAGGGAGATAGAGAAAATAAAAAGAGAGAAAAAGAGAGAAAAAGGAGGGAGAGGAAAAACCGGCAGTTTTTTTTAAGAAGAAAAAACGGAAGTGCCACTTCCAGCATTCAGAACCAATCGTACTGCACTTTCGTGCGACAATCGCCTCAGTAAATGCGCCACCATGATTGTGCCAGATAAGATCCGGTTATTCGAATGGGGACCTTTTTTTTTTGAAGTGCCGGTTATACGGAAGTTATGGTTGATCGGGTCACGGATAAACTTTTGCTGTAGCCTTAAACAGACTCCTTAAGTCAGCCAGCCTGCTTTTTCGACTTCTGCCATTTATTCATGAAAGTGTTGTGCAGGATGTGCAGCTATATCACATCCCAGGCAAAATAATACGACTGCTTTTCTGTAAAATTAAGTGGAAAATTGCTGCTGTAGCTTTTACCATATGGTAATCAACATCTTCTGGGACTTCTCCAGTTGCTTTATCCTTTTCACGATTAACAACGGACTCTATAATCTCCTCGTCGGTTACAATACGTGTCATCTCAACATCTTTGTCAATATTGCTCCATTGTTCAATTTCTTCTTCAGTCAAATTCTTGATGGGATTTGGCGTCTCTATACTCTTCAACTTGCTTGACATTTCCTTTATCTTCACTTCACTGTCCTCATCACTGGGATCCGATTCACCAGAAACTATTGCGATGCTGTGCAAATAAGATAAATAAAGGGTGGAGATTACATTACACTTTTAATGCTAAAAAGTCTATATAGCTTTTCCTACTTGCCCCCCAAATATAGTCTTGCATCCGATGTTTATCGACAATTCCCCCCCAAAAGATAATTAGTTATTTATATCTGTGTATTTGAATAACTGTAACTGTATTTGTGTCTCTGCCTTGTGTGTGCATATACACACACATATCAATCATTATTTGCAAGTGTATCACTCTCTGAACCCTGTGTATATCTCTCTCTCTCTGAGTATGTGTGTATACCTATGTGTGTGCATCTCATTCTCTTTACCTGTCAGTCTCTCTGTACATAATATATAATAATAATAATCCTTGCATTTGATATAGCGCTTTTCACATCACCCTGGCTCAGATCTAAAGCTCTCTTGCCCCTAACACAAAAGACTAGGTTCAAGTGAGTTGCTGGGAATTCAGGGAGTTCCTGTTCCTCTGTCATCCACCTCGGGAGGGGTGGGGGGGGGGGGCGCGGAGGGGGGGTGCACACGTATAATAATAACAATCTTTACATTTGATATGAGGAGGGAGGGATGCAGAGAAGGTGGTGTGGTGGGTGACACATGAGAGTGTTAAAACTCGTGGATAAGCAAGGGTTAAGCAATAACCATTTCCGTGGTTAGCGAGGGTTGTCGCAGCGAGCCAACCGTGGGTAAGTGAAATTAGCGATAGAAAAAACTGCGGTTGGGCCGGGGTACCTGTATACTGTAAAGCGTAGTGACTGTGTGTTCTGTGTCACATGACCAACTAGTGACTATCCTGCTGGGGGGATTGGGGGGTTAATCAGGGTCTCGTTAGGGCTGAACAAAGTGACAGATTTGGTTGACCTGTTTTTGTCAGCCTGTGCCTCATGCTTCCCAGAATTGGGCAGAGGGAGTAGACAAGTTGGTACAGGAGTTAGGAGAGAGCAAGCACAGAGGGAGCAAGTAGATTGGTAGGGGGTGAGGCGGTTACAGAGTTGTGGGGGTGCGGGCGAGGCCATTGAGGGCTTTGAAAGTGAGGTCCAGGATCTTGAAATGTTTCCTCCATGTAACGGGGAGCTAGTGGAGCCGGGAAAGGATGGGGGTAATCGGGTCGCAGAGTCTGGTGTGGGAGAGGACACTGGCTGCAAAGTTCTGGATGCTCTGCAGCCTATGGAGGGAGGACGACCAGCGGGGCGCTGACGTAATCAAGCCTGGATTTTATGAATGCGTGTGCGAGGCGGCCTATGCTGAGAGACGGTGGCAGGGCTGGGCAGTGTGGCGGAGATGGGGTGAAGGCAGAATCAGGTCAGGGCACAGATGTGGGGTAGGAAGGATAGTTGACTTTCAATTATCTGATTCTTCAGCTATAATGCAAGATAAAGCACTTGATGATCCACTAAGCAAAACATTTTCACATTACTCTTGGTCACTGCTTGAGAAACATAAGATTGAAGGGTATGAGAGTAGAACAAAGTGGATCCACTAAGCAAAGGTCACTGCTTCAGACACCGGCAGACACATTTACTTAAAAGCGTTCAACAGTTAAACAAGATGCCAAGGTTCCAGACTGGCCCGGTGAGGTGGAGTGTGTATCCATGGATGGTGATGCTGTCAGAGAGCCCGAGGTGTAAAGGCACTGATGGATCCTTGGTCTTGATGATGCTCACCTCTGGAAAGTTAGCTCTCGTCCAGCACTTGATGTCTTAACAGGCAGGTGAACTGGAGTCAAGGGTGGAGGCAGCAGAGTTGGATGTCATCCGCATACATACGTGGAAGTTGACCCCCATTGTCTGCGGATGACGTCAATAAGAGAGAGCGTGTAGATGTTGCAGAGAGGACTGAGGACAGAGCCATGAGGAATGCCTCACAGGACCGTGCAGGGGCTGGAGAAGCCATTTGTGGGGATGAAGTAGAGACAGTGTGAGAGATATGAACTGCACCGTTCAAGGGCAGAACCATGAAGGTTGGTGTGAGAGGAGATGCAATGGATGAAGATGGGAGTGGTCAATGGTATCGAAGGCATCAGAGGTCAAGGGAGCCCCGAGGGAGCCCTGGTCGCAGACGGACAAAATGTCATTTGTCATTAACCTATCCAAACACAATTGGAGGGATTTATGAAGGGAGAGGAAGGAGCGTGGCTGGGAAGACAACGACTTGTTCCAGTACCTTGTAAAGGGAGGTTGGAGATGGTGCGGTAATCTGAGAGCAGGGATGGGTCCACAGAGGGTTTTAGAAGGTGTGAAGACAGATGTTTTTAAAGGTTTGGAAACAGTGCTAGTGGACAGGGAGAAATTTATGATGGCTTTGAGTAAGGTGGTGGAGCTGGAAGCTAAGCAGGTGTGAAGGATGGTGTCGAGGGAGCTGGTGAGTGTGCGGACGTATGTGGTTAGGACATCTGAAAGCATTTCATGAGATCTACTGTAGTTTGGTGACTATTTTATAGGTGAGTTCAGCAGTCAATGTGTGCTCAGCAATGACCCAGTTACTGCAACCACCACAATGAAATACACAAAACATACTTTTATTCAGTTTTGCCAACCACTCGGTAAATCTCTTGATTCTCGTGTACAAAACATTTACACCGCCAAGCATTTTTTTTTAAGCAACCATTTAACATAACATATCGTTCTCAGGGTGATATAAATTAAATATGTAATCTTGTTAAAGCTTTTCAGAGTTTTCTTCATTTCCACCTCAGGACATTTGTGCAACAAGTGCTGCATACACAAGTATAAAAAGAATGTTTCAATAGTACATTTATGACAACTTTCACCGAACTGCAGCTTTCATTTGTGCTTCCATTCCAAGCTTCCCCATGCCATTCCCCCTGGTAGAGACGGGTGTTTAAAATAAGGCATTTTGGAAATCAACACCATCGAACAGAGATTCTGCTCTGAATTTTTTGGCTCATAATACAAAATATGAATACGTAATCTGCGATGGGGTCACTGCAAAGTATCTGTTGAAGAGTTTTTATCAATTTTGATTAATCAAAGGCCAATAATTAGGTTTGCTTAAAAAAAGGTGTGTTTTCTTTACAGTTTACATTTTGATGTTTGCATAAAGTTCGTCAAGTTGTGAACGGAAGTATTTCCTTAGTTCTGCTCTCTTTGCCTTGAACGTTGGAGTCAAAAGGCCGCTCTGAATAGTTAACAACTCAGGGTGGAGAAATATATCTTTCACCTATAGAAGATGAGAAGCAAAGGTTATCAGAGATGGAGTCCAGGATTTATCATCATCATCATCATATGTGTGTATGTGGGTAAGACATCTGATGAAAGCATTTCACGAGATTTACTGTAGTTGTGTGACTATTCGTGACTAACCCTAACCCTAAAATGAGAAGCAAAGATTATCAGAGATGGGAGTCCAGGATTTATTGTAAGCGTTAGTTGCTGGGTTACAGATACACTGGATTTTTCCACTGAGTCCAAACAGAAGAATAAGAATGGAAGATTCGTGGATTGTTCTTGTATCACAACACCAAAAAGCTGGCCTTAGCTTTTGCGGCAAGTCATAATCTCTTGCATCCCTTAGTTTCCTTCTTATTTATACCGTAATCCGCATCTTCTGATGCACCAAAATCCCAACTACTCGTGAAATTAAGCAAATGATGACAATAACATCAGTCAATCCTTCCATATGGCTTTCACATCAGAATGTCCCAAAGCACTCTACGGGATAAAGTATGGAGACTCTGCATTTGGTGGGCAAATCCAATCGCCAATGTGTCCACGGCAATGTCCCACAAACACCCGTGAAGTAAATGACTGATGTTTCTGGGGAGGGGGAGGGGGGTGCAGGACACTAGGAGAAATTTATTTTTCCTCAATAGTATCACAGAATCTATTCCATCTACCTGTGTAGACATCTCGTCTTAAAGTCTCATTCAACGGATAGCATCTAGAGCTCCCCAGAGGTTTTCATGCAGGCTCACCATGAGCTCAAAGTCCCAATGTGGGATTTGAATCTACAACTCTGGCAACAATGCTACCAATTAATGTGAAAACTGCCAAGTAATATGATATTATTAAGAAAGAGAAGTAAACCACATTGAGTGAATTAATAGATGTTGCAATGCTACATATAAATCTGAAAGCAAACCAGGAAAACTCACTTGTTCAAATGACTTGAGTCCAGATTCCTTTCCAAGAGTCACCATGTCTCCTAAAACAGCCTCTTTAACTTTCTGCAAGAAAAAAAAGGTGATTTAAAAAAAAATGTTAGCTGAACAAAATGTGTTAATATTTCTGGAGAATCATTTAATTTATGAACAAGTTAGTTAATGTATTGTTATTAGAGCAAAGGAAACAATCTAATGTAGATAGCATAATATTTCAGGCAATTAATTTAATTTCAAAGGACATCTGAAAGTGGTTTATTCTATGGAAGAAAAGGAGTCCAAACAACCGGTTGCCTCTCAAATGACATATCACAATAATGAATCATTATTTTAAGCATTTGTGTTTTAAAAAAAACGCAGAACTACATAGCCTAGAGAGTTTTTTCCAACCTTGAAACATGCTCAGTTTCAGAATGATGCACGTGAGCTTTATTGTATAACCGAAAATTTGTATATTAATGTTAAAACGTTTGTTTAAAAAAGCTTTGTTAATAGTTCTTGGGCTTTTTAAGTGGGGAATGAAGCCACAAATTATTATTTTTTGCACCATCTATATACGCTTGTGGTGCCATTGCAGATCTGCTCCCGCCAGCAAGTCAGAGGTCGTTTAAAACTCGGAGAACAAACTCTAGAGGCCATTTGGGAAAGTCCTTCAAACAACTCTGAAAGATCCTGAGGTGAACAGATGGTAGGGAGGGAAACAAATGTTCACAATGGCTCAGATTTATGTGATGGTTTAGTTTTATTAATGTTTAAGATAGCAATACGCTCCTGAACCTACTGCTTCTAAACCTTCAGAGGGATAATAATCAGCAATTAATAAACTGCATTTTTTTTTTCTCGTAAAGATGTGATTTTACCTGATTTTTACACAATTCCTCATAATTTCCTCTAACTCCTATCTTTTGAGCCCATTCAGGAAACACTTCAGGATCAGGCACCACAATACCCACCAGACAGGCCTGCAATACAAAAGAATATTGAACATTACACAACAAAAGTCCTGTAGCTCAGTGGTCAGAGCGCTTGCCTCACAAGCGAGAGAGCCCTGGGTTCGATTCCCGGCCATGGAAAAACCGTGGGCAAGTTTCCTTACTCCACACGCCTGATAATAATCACTAAGAAAAAGAACATTAATAAATTGGTCACTTCAATCCTTGACTGTTTGAGGGGGGGGGGGGAGATGAGGGAGAACAGCTGTGTACAATTGGCTAGCACGTTTTGCCCACAAATATACAGTCACTTCACTTCTGTGTATATTCTGTGAAGCATTTTGAGACGTCAAAAGTTGTGAAAAGCGCTACATCAAATGCAAGGATTATTGCTGTATTATTTTTTACATTGATAGTGTTGGTTGAGCAAAGATTGAGAGCTTGGCTTATCAAACAACCTGCATTCCTATAATGCTCGTCACACAAGCTAGCATCTGGTGGTGCTTAAAACTTACACAGCAAGAAATGAGTGAGGCAATAAAAAGTAACAAAAAATCATATATTGGAATTTCACACCAGCATTTGAAAGAGCAAAGCCCTGTGAACACGTTCTTCAGCAGAGCTGTGTTTCCCGCACCATTCCTTCATATTCTGGTAAAGGTTGAGAGCCAAAGCGCTGCTGGCCTTTTCAGATGCTCATTCACACACAGTGTGGTTTCATTTCCTCTCCCTCATGTTGCTGATTCTACCTTAAGACAACAGTGGCTGCCTTGTTTTTCTGGCGCACACATCACTGCGTACACCGAGCAATAATGTTCAGATTTTTCCTGGTACTGGAGGACAACAGGAACTCTCACAGCACTGTGGATACAATGGTAATTCAGCAGACTGTGTACCACAACAACTTGCATTTATACAGCACCTCCATGCAGGGTAGTGCCTCAGAGCGCTTAACAGTGCCGAGGCCTGACTCCGAGCTGGGGCAGATTGTTTGCTTTCAGGCAGGACGCGAAAAGGGGGGAGAGAGAGAGAGAGCGTGGGGATTGAGGGACACTGATCTTCCAGACAGACATGGTTATAAAATCATCTCCGCACTGAGGCATTCACAAATGGGTTCCGTGGTGGTGCTCACCTTCAGACTCTCACCGTACACATACACCTGGGCCACTGGCGTACTACGCACGTAGATATTTTCGATTTTCTCTGGCGCAATATACTCTCCCTGCGCCAGTTTGAATATGTGCTTCTTCCTGTCAATAATCTTCAGAGTGCCATTCTGTGCAGAAAAAAACAAACGTTCTGAGCAGCCTTTAAATACCAATATTACCAACACTTGAACACCTTACTTAAGGCAGCCACACCTTACAGATGAGTTGAAAGTTACAATCCATTGTATTTTCAGCATCCACAGAAATCAGGAGATAAGCCACACCGAGTAAACGGGTGACATATACTGAGAGATGGGAAGTGCAGGGTGCTCAAAATAGAGATCAGGGAATTATGATAGGTTGTCTGTTGGGATTTGTGGTGAAGTGAAATAAATGACAATTTGCATTTATACAGTGCCCAACATCCGTGCGAGTGCCGGCAAATATTTGCAGACTGTTTATTCAAAAGCTCGCAAAACCGATCACTTGCATGCTAATGGCTCCCTGGTTCCACCTAGAAAATTGGCGCAGCCGGTCTCCATCCCCCAGCACTCTCCTGGTTAGGCCTGACTGAACTTGTTCTGACGACTCCAACCACTTCCTCCAAATAAAAGTTGTTGTTACGGGAACCCGCATGGGTCCCAGCTACGCCAGCTGTTAGTTGGCCGGCCGCTGGGAACACTGTTTGTTCTGGGCCTACTCAGGTCCGCTCCCTGACCTGTTCCTCAGGTACGTTCGTGGCCGTGTTGGGGACGCTTCCGGCTCTCGCGGCGAATTGGAACAACTCATCAATTTGGCTTCCACCTTCCAACCCTCCATAAAATTCACATGGACCATCTGTGACTCTTCCCTTCCTCGACTTCACCAGTTGCATCTCGGGCCGTGGATTATCAACAGATATATTTTACAAGCCCACCAACTCCCATAGCTACACCTCCTCCCACCACCCCACTGCCTGTAAAGATGCCATTCCCTTTTCCCACTTCCTCCACCTCTGCTGCATCTGCTCTGATGATGCCACCTTTCACGCCAGAGGAACTCAACTGTCCTCCTTTTTCCTCAACTGAGGGTTTTCCCATCCACTGTGTTAGGCAGGGCCCTTGACCGTGTCCTCCCCACTTCCTGCACCTTTGCCCTCACCCCTTCCCTGCCTTCCCAAAACCTTGACAGGATCTCGCTAGTCCTCATCCCCCACCCTGCCAGCCTCAATATCTAAAGGATAATTCTCTGCCGTGTCTGTTACCTCCAGCGCGACCCCATCACAAAGCAGACATTTTCTTCCCCTCCCCTTCTGACCATTCCCTTCGTGACTCCTTGCTTCGTTCCTCTGTCAACATCAACAGTTGCTCTCTTTCCCCTGGTGCCTTCCCACGCCAGTGCAGGAGGTGCAATACCTGCCCTTTCACCTCCTCCCAGAACCTCTGTCCAAGGCCCCAAGCACAGGTTTGATGTGAGACAGCGATTTACACGTACTACCTCCCCCCTCCCCCCCCCACCACAAAGTGGTATATTGCATCCGCTGCTCACAATGTGGTCTCCTCTACATTGGGGAGACCAAACACAGATGTGCCGAACATCTCCGTTCTGTCCGCAAATGCAACCCTGACATAGGGTTGCCATTTTTTTTCTTGGCAACTCTACTTCCGACTCGCAGTCTGACCTCTCCATCCATGGTTTCCTACCCTGCTCCAATGAACCACAGTGCAAGCTCGAGCAACAACACCTTATCCACCTGCTAGGGACCTTACAGCCCTCTGGCCCGTTATATTGATTTCAATAATTTCAGGCCATAACAGCTCACCTTACCCTTGTTCTGTGACTATCTGGTCTGTCTGTATTTTTTGTTGCCATTTCACCCCCTCTTTGTAAAATTTTAACATTATTAACATCTCTTTTCTCCAGTTTTGTGGCAATCCCACACCCCCCACTTTTGTCTAACAACATTAACACCTCTTTAAGCCATCATTTCCTGTCCTCTACCTCATTTTCTCCTGTTTTCCCTGCCCTGCCTCCCCCACTCTGTTAGACCTTAAAAGCCTCTGCCTCTCAACGTGCCCCAATTCTGACGAAGGACGTGAAACATTGACTAACGTTTCCTTTCTCCATAGTCCTCGTCCTCACCTACAAGGCCTTACACGGCCTTGCCCCACCCTATTTAACCGATCTACTCTCCCCCTACACGCCCACCCGGACCCTCCGTTCAACAGGACTTGGCCTGCTCCAAGCCCCCCGCCCGAACCGCCCCACCATCGGAGGCCGGGCCTTCAGTTTCTCCGCTCCCACCCTATGGAATGCCATCCCTCAATCCCTCCGTTTCGTCTCTTCCCTTTCCTCTTTCAAGGCCGGTTTGAAGACTTTCCTCTTCGATCGTGCCTTTTGTTCCCCCCCGAACTCTTTTACCTCCCCTTCGTGTTTCACCCCTTCCCAAACACTCCCCTCTCAGCTCGGGTCACACGCCTCCTGTTCAGCGCCTTGGGACGTCCTCTAATACAGTTACTTTTCCTACTATTCTTCATCCTGCCCTGATCCTTCCCACCCTGCTCTTGTCCTACCTAACTGTACAGCGCCTTGGGACGTCCTCTCGACGTGAAAGGCGCTATATAAATGTAAGTTTTGTTTGTTTGTTTGTTGTCCTCCCGACGTGAAAGGCGCTCTATAAATGTAATTTGTTGTTGTTGTTGTTGTTAGTTGCAGCCTGAGTATTTCCAACGATTTCTGTTCTCATTTCAGCCTCTTTGCTGCAGTTCCCTGGAACTCTTCCCAAATCCCTCTGCCCTTGTGCCCTTCCTTTGACCTTTAAAAACTCATCGGTTTAACAGCAATGTAATCATCTCCCTCCAACTGCACCCCGACCCATCCCATTTCATCCACTCTTGCTTGGGTTCCCACTCAGACTCTGTGAACACTTTGAGATGTTATACTATGGGAAATGTGCTATAAAAGTGCGATTCGGTCTTGTTGTATTTCATCCTTACGGGCAACCATTTCCCAATGTCTCCTGTGTGTAACCAGCCACCGGCATCCAGAGCTTCTGCAGTTTTCATGGGGTCTTTGAGGTAACCTTTGAAGACGTTTGGACCTTTTATGCATACCTGAAATGTTAGCACAATTGAAGAAAGGGATTTATTTACACACATTTTGACTGTAATCTATGTTCACTTCAGAATCAGCTCTCATCTGAACATTATAGAGGTGTATAACATTTTTAAAATAAGATTGAAAAATTAACTCCAGAACAATACTTTTATATGTACCAAGATGGTACAACAGGGGTTAAGAGTTGCAACAGGCAATTTCAGGACTGACATCAGGAAGTATTTCTTTATGCAAAAGGCAAATAACAAGGTTTCCAGGAAGGGTTGTTGAGGTTGAGACTAGGATGCTGCTGCACTTGTTTAAAAAAGAATGAGTTTACTGCTATGATTGTAGAAAGTTGGGTAGATATTCTGAAAGGGTGAGATTAATGTGTTGTTAGAGTTGGTGAAGGACTAGTGAAAATCAGTAGAGACCGTCCGAAACAGAGAGTGGGCTAGAGTGATGTTTTTGTATGATTGCTGTATAAGATAAGGGAAGTTGCTGCACATAGTTTGAGTTGTCAAGGCAACCATGAGCAATCAGCTAGAACAGACTGAGATAAGAAGAGCTCATTAGTGAAGAAAGGCAGAGTTGGGTGTAAAAAGAATGTGAAGAAGCACAAGAGTGGCATGAGATGTTCACGTGAACACCATGTGTCCAAGAAAGGATAAAAAGTGTTAAAACAAAGGGAGATGGTCAGAGCGGAGACGGAGGAGCAGAAGGAGAAAGACCTGATGGAAGATACTGTAACGTGACAGTAGCCAAGCCGCTCTCGAGAAAGGGAACCTACTGATGGAAGAGACTGTCGCTGGATAGTAACAAGCCACCCTCGATCGAAGGATTAAAACTAGGATCACTCAACTGAACGAAAGAACCACAACTGAGGGTAGGCTCGTGACGGATTAGAATCGGACTGAAGGAAGAGTACCGGTAGTATAACTTGTGAACTGTAATAACTCGACACTGACTTGTGTGGTTATCAAAACGACGTTGCGTAGGCATTGAATTGTCTTGTAACGGGCGTAGTGTATTGTTTGTGCCTTGTAGTCGTTTTATATGCTTTAGTGTCAGCTCAATGAGTATATCTGAGTAAAAGAAACCTGGTGTAAAATAAATAAATCAGTAGTACCTGGTCAATCGGAGGCTGGCTGTAACCTAATTTTTGACTGGAGAAATTGATATTTTCAACCTGAGAATTTAATCTCTAACAGTGTTACACCATCAAAGTACTGTACCAACTGAATTGTTGTCAATTGAGTAACTCTCATTTTAAGTGTTTCATTAGATTACAACATCTCATCAAGAACACTGAATTGCTTGGGTACAATTCTTTGACTTACTGTCTATCTTTCGTGGCTTAAACTTATACATATATGCTTCCCATATGTTTAGTTCCTGAACTACCAGTTCAATCATCTTGAATTTTAGTAAAACATTTAATGAAGTCATTGGAATAGTGCTATTTTGGGGCATTATTTAAATCTACAAATTGGGTTGATTATTATTATTGATGTCCCAAATATAAATCTTTGTGGAGATGTTGAAAGCATCCAAACATGCGGGTGGCAGAATTCAGGATGACCTGGATTTTATGAATGATAACGGAGGGGAGAACAGCGAGGAGGGCATTTGAATTGTCCAGCCAAGAGGTGACAAAGGTAAATTTTACCACTTTAATTGCTCAAAACTAAACATGAGGAAATAACACATATTGGAACGTTGCAAATTATGAATTGAACAAATTTCTTTAACAAAAACTGGGTGCCCATTTTTTTGAGGGGACAAACTGTTTACAAACTGTAAACTGGGTTACAGGAGCTCTGTGTAAAGTGAAGTAACTGTATATTTTGAGGATAAAATGCAGCACTGTGGGTGAAATGCATACAGCAGTGCCCCATAAACATTTGAGGATTGAGTGACAGACACAGAGAGAAGGTAGCCGAAAAGTGCGACAATTCAGATTGAAAAACAAGAGTTTTCAGTTCTTTCAAAATCAGGTTTGTAAACTTCTAGCATTCACAAACTCAAACGTAGAGTCAAAAACTTTTCTCGTTCACAGCACGCTTGGTACAATATACAAACATAAATTAAGCAACAGAATATTTTTCACTTACCTCTCCCTCTCCTTTAGCTGCAAAATAATCCATATCTTCTACATCAATAAGTTTAATAATATTACAAGGCATTGGAGCTCCAACATGACCTGTAGAAGAAAGAACCAGCCATCAGACACAATTTGTGGGATGGATAACTAAAATTCAACTGTGTGGAGTCAAACTATGCGTTGTTGATATGGAGTTCTACACCAATTTGATATTTTCTAAATTTGATTCCATAAATCAGTGCATTCATAAAGCGAAATAATTTAACTGTCAATAGCAAATGATCCAATCAACTTGATCTTCACTGAAAGCAATACGTTTGCTGCAAGAGCTAGAAACAAAATAAACATGTACTTGTCACAGATTTAAAATAGTTTCAAAACGAAGCAGAGGGGAGCCGAGGAGAAATGTTTTCACTCAGCGGGTTGTTGGAATCTGGAATGCGTTGCCTGAAAAGGTGGTGGAGGCAGATTCCATAACAGCTTTTTAAAAGAGAATTAGATATTTTATTTAGGGAGAACAGGTCTGGTAGGTTATGGGGAGAGAGCTGGGCAGTGGGATTGAGTTGCTCTTTTCAAAGGCACAGACTAGATGGGCCGAATGGCCTCCTTTTGTGCCATAAAAGTCTATGATTCTATGATAACAAACACAACAAAATAAATACAATCAGTATAACTTCATCTCATGCTTATACCTGCTGTCCAGTCGCCGGGGATGGACATTGTACAACCTGCTGTGCATTCAGTTTGCCCGTAGCCCTCATAAAACTGCAAAAGTATCAAAAACATATAAAATCATATGCAATATTACACTCCATTTGGTAGATTTACCCCGTGTTCCACGGTTAGATATTTAATGCACAAAGATCTAGGAGTCCTGGTCAATAAGTGTCAATAATAATCTCTGCGTTTGATATAGCGCTTAATCACATCTTCAAGATGTCACAAAGCGCATCACAGAATATACTGTAAAGTGAATTATTTGTATATTTTGGGGGACAATGTTTTTGTGGCCCATTCAATGGAAAAAGTGATGGGAATATCCATTATTGCTGAGCAAGACAAGCGTGAAAGACAAAAAATAGACTAAACTAAGGTATGTCTTTTTAGAGAATTGTTTAGTTTGTACATCTTTCGGAGGCTGCTTTGTGCACAGTCAGTCACGTTAGCCTTAGAACACAGTACAAGGTGAGTATCTCGATACTGTAGAACCTATTTAAAATTTTGCTTCATATAACACAGGTTCACTTATAACACAATAGTGTTGTGGACCCTGACCTTTTCATATACCAAAAAATCCTGACAGGTTCACCATCCAAACCAGCCATTGACATTTTAAACCGTGTCGTGATACTTGCACTCCTCTCGTAACGCCACAGGACTCAAAGCACAATGTCCAAAGATTGCTGACTGATACGTACAGATATCACCAGTCAAGCTATCAGCGATGTTGCAATGCTGAAGCCGCTCCCAGTTAAAAAGACAGAGTGGAATTGTACAGCTCTCGAATTAACTGTATTCTAATCAAGTTTTACTGTAACATTCGGGATGCGGAGGAGAAATGTTATAGCCGCGGAATAGGCGTGGTTCAGTCTCATTTCTTCCCTGAATATTATTCCTTTTCAAAAAGACTCCCGTTAAGATAACCGTGGACACACTTCAGCATGGCTGAGTTTCCAGCACCGACCAGCTGACTTCACACCATAGCCACTGTTGTCACTCCAAACATACAATGACGAGACCTCGGTGATGAGCTTGTGCATTTGCAAAGTGACGTTAGCAGCGCACACAAGTGAGCCTCGTTTCTATTTTTTGCTGACACGGTCTCTGAGATACCAGTCCCAGTAAAAGGCATTATTACGGTGTTGCCCCTGCGTAACCCTACTCGTCATTTGATTCACTGATTGATCCACTAGTCCCAGAAACCTGGATATATTCTTGGGAGAAATAACAACAAAACTTAAACTTGAACTCACCTGACAGCCAATGGCTGCCCTGAGAAAAGTCAGTACAGTTTCCGACACAGGAGCTGCTCCAGTCACCATCAATTTTACCCGGCCACCAAGGTTGTCCTACAGAGAAAAAGTACAATTCAAAGAAAAACAGGCTACACGTCGCAAAGGTTAATTCGACTTAAGTTTCTTATCATCGCAGCGTCTTAGTAAAAAGTTGTCCAGAGGCTTCGGGATGATGAGCGAGTGAGATGGTGACGAGATCAAATGGATTAAAAAGACATCGTAATAAAATACTGTTCTTGGTACGGGGAATACAGATTTACATCATAGTTTCATTTCCAGTGTCTTGCGATGTCGTCCACCTGACACGAAAGGCGCTTTACGCATGTAATGTTGTTGTTGTTTATGTTAGTCATCACTGGACAAATCCCGTACCTGTACTTTATGGAAGACTAACTTGTCCCATATCGTGTCACGACACACTATCCCGTTCTGAAGTTGTGCTTCTTTCCTCCAAGCTGCAAATTCTAACACCTGTCGTTTTATAAGGCCGTTAGCCTGGTTGTGAACCTGAAAAATAAATTCCCAACGTAAAGATCTTGGACTCTATTCCTCCCAGCGTGGTTATGACCAGATACTAGTCATTTCTACGGGGGGGGGGGGGGTGGGGTGGGGGAAGGAATTAAACAACAACAACAACAAAATTAGATTTGTATAGGGCCTTTCACGTCAAGACGACTTCCCAAGGCGCTGGACAGATGCTGATTCAGACCCGAGCTGAGGACAGGGGGAGGGGGGGAGAGGGTGGATGGGGGAAGGAGTTGCCGATGGTTCCATCGAAGAGGAGAGTCTTGAGGCGAGACTTGAAGGAGTCCAGGGGGGAGGAGAGGCGGAGAGACTCTGGGATGGAGTTCCAGAGGTTGGGAGCAGAGTGGCTGACGGCTCGGCCGCCAACGGGGGGCGGATGGGTCAGGGTACGTGGAGCAGGCCAGAGGATGCTGAGCGGAGGGGGCGGGCAGGTTGGTAAGGGGAAAGGAGGTCACCAATGTAGGGTGGGACGAGGCTGTGGAAGGCTTTAAATGTGAGGACCAGGATCTTCAATTGGATCGACGGGAAACAAAAAAAAACTTGTGTTTAAACAGTGCCTTTCGCTTTACAAACTGGGTTAGAAATGAACTGAATGTTGTATGGACAAAAGAAGCAGCTCATTCGTGAGTCTAGCATTAATCGGATGAAGTGTCTTCAGCAAGTCCTCGCCTCCCTTGAATCTGTGACATGATCCACCCACCAATATACAGTCACTTCACTTTACAGTATATTCTGTGAAGCGCTTTGAGACGTTGATAAGATGTGAAAAGCCGCTCTGTCAAAATGCAAGGATTATTGTTATTATTATTATTACGATCAGAATGTTTTGAGCTTTCACTTTCTGGTGGCAGGTTTGGCTTCCAAGAAATTGGTTGGGACCAGGTGCCGGGCTTCATGTTGGTTATGGTGGTGATGAGGGAGGATTGGCCCCACCAGGCAAGTTAAGAACAGGCTCCGTGGTAATGAAAGACCGAAGAAAGACAAGTGTCTTTGGAATGGAACAGCTGTGAAAATCATGTTCATATCTAGGACCCGGCGCAATACAGCAGGTGTTAAATGGAAACAATGTCCTCAAGATGAGGCCTACGCGTCTACGACTAAAAACATTGATGAAAAGCAGGAGAGAACTGCGCAAGTTACAATGTACGAGAAATCCCCACTCTATTGTCCCCAGATAACACACAGGAGGATTTCAAACAATTTATGAGAGAGAACAGAAATCAAACTTTTGCTGGAGTACTCTACGATGTTACCACTGAGAAGTGTTCTGTGATGTTGATCGACATGAAGATCGCCAGCAAGTTGTTATGAGTGTTACAGTGAGAGACAGAGATACGCTGATAGCAAAACAGAACAATCTATACCAGAACAAGAGAAAAATGCATCAACCACCTTTTCTTTGCACTAAATTTCTCCTCCCTGCCACAAGATCAAGACAACAGCTTACATCCTATGTCCACCAAGGTTGAACAAATAAAATGGAAGTAAAAAAACACTAATTTCAATAAATATGTTTGATTTAAAAAAAAAATAATTCATAAACCAAATTTCACAAATAATTCTGGCTCACCTTATCAAACATCCTATTGAGAAGCCTAGGAACTACAGGCAACACAGTTGGTTTTAATGCTTTTAGGTCATCCATAAGCAGTCTGATATCTCCCTGAAAGAATCCGATCCGTGCACCATGACAGAGAATCACAACCTGAAAGGAAAAGCAGAAAATCCATACAAACTCTACAACTCGCCCACAAACTATTCAGATTGTTGTAACTTGAATTCTTTTGGTGTTCTGCATTGAACAATCCTCCACAAACTCCCTAATCGTAACCTCCCCTCCCAGCGGCTTGGGTCCTAATCCCACACTGCGCAGCGCCTTGGGATGTCTCCCTGACGCGAAAGGCACTTTACAAATGTAAGCTAGTACAGTATTGTAATTACTATTGAGGCCACAAGTTTAATTGAACCACTAGCAAGGATTGTACAAGATTTTTTTTTTAGTTTGGGAGAAGGTGAGAAATCAGATGACACAACTGAAATCAACAGCTATAAAGGTTTGATACAAAACAACAACAAAGTTAAATGTTAAAGTGCCTTTCACGTTGGTCCCAAGCTGCTGGAACAAGGACTTTACATATGGTAAGGGGCAGATTTCTTGGATAACAAAGTCATTCTCTCTCAAATTGGCCTTTGTATTCCCCACGTGGGCACCATTCTGTGTTGGGTGTATATTATGGACAACTCTTACACTGCTCTAAAATATTAAACATCCCACACAATTCAAACATAGAAGGGAATTTTTCCCAGATATTCTGACCAAAAATCCTTGGTAACTTTACAGCGGCTTGTGGAGCTTTATTGCAATCAAATGAACTGGCAATTTCATCTACAATTATATGGACGTTACAGCAATTCTGTGAAGGATTCACGTCGTTGATGCTGCATCAAATACTAGGATTGTTAAAGAATACAATTTTTTTCAGGTAATATGAAAAATAGGCTCATTGTGAGAGAAACCTTACAGTTCAATGTGCACTTATACAGCGCCGTTCATGTCGGAAGGATAACACTTAAAACATTTAGATCTTTATCCAAAGATGATTAAAGTGTTTTGGCACAAAACCTTTCCGGATTCAAGTAGAAACATTTAAATTGAAATCGACATGTCCCATTAACCAACATTTAAACCACATTTACAGGATTACAATTCTGTGTCAAGATGTTCATCAAATAACCCGCCAATTATATATTGTACTCTGTCCCAAAGAAAATTCTGTAAAACAATCAAATGTTTATGGTTTCCTGATGTTGCGTTAAATAGTGAGCTTACTGCACCCAAACAGAGAATTATGAATTGTATAATTTTACTAAGCTATATTCTTTATGTTATGCAGCTGAACCTGCATCACTGCGAGTTCAGAAAATATTTATATGATTGCCTAGAATTATATAATTGGGTATCTTATCAATTATGAGGAGGAGCAGAATGGTCAGTTCCAATATACCTTAATCTAAACATTCTGTACCTTACCTCCACCAACCTTTCAAACATGTGTGCAAGTGGTAAATAGGAAATCTGTGTGTCAGTGGACACGTGAACCAAATGACCCTGTAAAAACACAATGAGCATCTCAGGCCAAATAAGATCAGACACCTACCTCGACTATTCTTTCAAACATATGACCCAGAGGTAAGAAAGAGATTAGAGAATCAGCTGGAGTTGGGACACCCACTTTCTGTATGATTACACAGGAAGAAAGATGGAAAACGGGAAAGGTGCACAAAATTAAAAGAAATTATAAAATAATCACAACATCCAAAGCACAATTTGCACAATCACAACATGCAAATGATTCACAGGCTCAATTACACAATTCAAAGTTTTCTTTTTAAATTTGCAGAATTCAATGTTTTTTTTAAAAGAATCATCATTAACGTAGAGAAAGATTTACAATATCTAAATTTTTTTTCTCATGTCAGCAAATTGTTAAAATGTCTAATAAATGTTCAAAGTGCATTTTAATGATACTTTCATCAAGTACAATTTGCAGCAAATTTCACTATTTACTTTGAATAATAAAGCTGCTATTGCTGCTTTAATCCATTAAACTATAAGATTATGGAAACGTATTCTAAATAAAATGACTTTTATTATTTTTGGTAGCATTGAATCCATTTGTAGCAGTAATACAGAATATCAATTAAACTCATATTGATCTTGGCTGCCACCAGATACCAGATATCAGAAGAGATGTTCAAAAAGAGAAATTTAGAGGAAACCCGACATAACACTGCCCACCCCAGCCCTCCTCCCCCCCCATACACACACGCGCTCTCTCCAGGGTAATTCGCTGTTTATATTGTTTATCTACTAAACCACAATTACGGTACACACAACACATTGAAAAGTAGCCGACTTCTGGATCATCGTGTCACTTCCTTCACAATGTTCTGATGCGCTGATCATCAGGTTTCACCTCGTCACATTTTCCTGTTTACTCTCACTCCAAACAATGTTATTGCTTACATTCATTTTGTTGTCCCATTTATTCCGCTCACTTAAGCGCCAGCCCGGACTTCCTGTGATTAAATATTTCTTGCTCATTCATTTCCTGCCTCTTGTTCTTCTTAAGTAACTTACAACTCACCCTTTGTTCAATTAATAAATATTATTTTCTAGTAACCTCCTCTACAAAAAGATTTCATTCCTTCCTAACATCATTTTGTTCATTTTCTCTCAACAATTTGTAATTATAATGCCTGAGTTCCAAAATGCTTCTATATCTGGAATGCTCTAAGCAAATGAACTGTTCCTTCACCCCGACACTCTATCCTCTCTCCCGTCAACCTTGCAACTTTTCCTATTTTGTTGTATATTAACTAATAAAGTAGAAGCCCGTTTATCCGGCATCCTCGGGACCTGGCCAGTGAGGGTTAAAACGCCCGATATATTAAAATAAAAGCCAATGAATTGATCTGCAAGCTTTGCTCAGGGTGGGTGTGTGTTTTGCTGCTTTGTGGCTAAACTAAATCTAAATTAATCAACTCACCCTCTGCCTCTCTCAAAGAGTACACAGCGGAGAGTGCATTGCTTTACAGTACCGGCAGCGTTCTGAGCTAGCACCACCACCAGGCACCTAGTAGCAGCGTTCCAAAATACTGACGCAACACAAAACATCAAAAAATGCATTTTTCTGGATAAATTCCGGTTAATCGAATGTGGACTTTTTTTTTTGCGGTGCCGGTTATACAGAAGTTACGGTTGATCAGGTCACGGATAAACGGGCTTTTACTGTACTATACGTTGCCAGTAATTTTCACTGCTAGTGTTCCTTCCAAGCTCCAATCAGGTCCCTCTGAACAGCGTCCTGTTCTAACTCACTCTCAGGACCTCAAGAGCGAAGCCCTTAATCCATTCTTCCGCCCATATCTTATATAATCTTTTTCACAAGTCAAGCTCGACTTGAACCAACTATCTTAACCGATCTGAATTTCTCTGCTGCTCTTTCAATCCTGGGAGTATATACTATGGACCTTGGCTGTTTATCGAGCACAATGGGTTCTCACCAATAAATATTTAGATAACCCCTTTAGAAAACCACCACATCATAAAGGCAGCCTCTGGCTTTTACCTCTGTGACTTTTAGAAATGCTGAAAGATTAGACACGATATTCTCATGAGTCAGCATTGCCCCTTTGGGATTTCCTGTAAAAAGCAATCAAGGTTTATTAATGCAATTAGAATTACTCAGCATGAGAATATATCCACCGTCAAAGTAAAAAACAAACAGCATTGTGTTTATCTGCTTATAATTATCTCACAATCATCTACAAACAACAAACTGCAGATTCTCTTGGATTTTCAGTCAAATTAATTTTAATGGAATATAAGGGAAATAACATTTTGAACCTCAGATAAGGCTTTAATTCAAGGCTTTAATATGAAATATGCGCCTTTCCTGCTAATAGAAATGGCCAAATTAACAATCAGAGCCTGCGCAGAAGTATAAATTAACACAATAAAGCAAGTACAGAACCAGAGCTCTCAGCGCCAGCTGCTCGTAAAAGTCCTCGGGGTTACTTACCTGTTGTCCCACTGGTGAAACAAATAACAGCTAAATCACTAGGCTTTGGCGGCTGAAAAAGATGGAGAATAAGATCAAGCTATCATCTAAACAAGAGTGCAATTTCATTAGGGCAGAAACCTCACACCAAACTTTTTTTTATTGAGATATGTAGAATGGATTGTTATGAATGATTTGGTTCAAAGTGAGAAACACAATCTAGATGTGCCCTTACTTTTTATTGTACCAAGAGATATTTTAGGCCTTTTTAACAAAACAAATTAACACAGAACGTAACCAGAATGTTGAATTCTGTGTCACAAATTCTTCTTGAGTACCATAAATTAATAATCATAATGGCAATAAACATTGCATTCGATATAACTCCTCATCACATCACCAAAGCGTTCCAAACACTTCACAGGATTTACTGCTGTGCGCAATTGGCTGCCATGTTTCGCCCACAAATATAGTCAATTCACTTTACAGTATATTCTGTGATGCGCTTTGAGACGCCTAGAAGACGTGAAAACCACTACATCAAATGCAAGGATTATTATTCCTGCAAACTGTAGTACAGTAATCTAGTTACTCTAAATCCAGCAGCCCACTTGTACACTGAAATCAGCCATGAAGCAAACTTATTTTAATGTGAATTAGACAGATACTTAATAAAAAAAGGTTTGGAGAGTGGGATTCCATTGCTGGCTCATGTACTACAACAACAATAAAATTACATTGTACAGTGCCTTTCACATCAATACAATCTAATGCAATCGCGAGGGTCCAAATGACCTTTTTCTCTCCTGTGACATTCTGTGGTCTGCAATAAATTAACAGAGATAATAAAATGTCATAAGGAATATATAATAATCATTGCATTTAATATAGCGCTTTTTACATCTTCTGGAAATCTCTAAGCGCTTCACAGAATATACTGTAAAGTGAATTGACTATATATTTGTATGTGGGCGAAACGCAGCAGCCAAATATGGCAATGTCTTAGCAGTTACGACACCCGACAACGTCCCTCCCAAGAGACAACATGGCAGTTTTTAGTTTTCAATTCAATACAGAATTTTCATAATTTTACATTCATAAGAACATAAGAAATGGGAGCAAGAGTAGGCTATTCGGCCCCTCAAACCTGCCCCACCATTTAATAAGATCACGGCTGATCTTCTAACCTAATTCCATTTACCTGCCCTATCCCCATATCCCTTAACCCTCTATCCTTCAGAAATCTACCAATCTCAGTCTTGAATATGTTCAAGGACTGAGCACCCACAACCTTCTGGGGTAGAACATTCCATAAATTCAACCCACTGAAAGAGCCATTCCATTTAGTCATTTCCCTCACACCCACTTAGTTTTCAAATATCTACATGTCTATTTCACTTTTAAGAACTTTGGATTCTGCTTCCCACGTGCATTCACATCCCTGTCTCGCCCGCTTTCGTGCTTTCAATCAACCTCCTATACCCACTCACCTCCATCCGCCTCAAGTCTTACCCCAGCTTGGATCTGGAATACTGTTTGTCCAGCACCTTGGGACATCCTCCCAACGAGAAAGGGCTATTCAAATGTAATTTTGTTGTTGTTTGACCGCAGATTTAATTAGGGCGAATGCCATGTTCCAACAAGCATATCCTGAATTTTAACAAGAATTTTTTTAAAAAAAAGCTGAGATACTTACTAATACAGGTCGTCTCTGCTCCCTTCCTGCATCCTAGAAGGAAAACAAACAAATAAACAAACAATAAATTTACTATTGTGTTTGAATCTACAGAGTATGATACCACAATAGCTTTTTAAATACAAGTTATACCGAATGGAAAAATGTATTTAATGTACGGGACTATTGGCACATCAGCAAAGTTAGGGACAATTACACGCCATGTGTAAGCTTTATTACGCATTATATCATCTTGGTGGGGTGGGTGGGGGGAGGGACTGTGTTGGTGAGGAGAAGGAGATGAGCTGGATCTCCTTGGAGTTAAAATGGCTCTAAGATAACTTGCTTCACAAACGAATGTCAAAATAGAGTAAATCCTCTTGACCTCCAACAGTTGTTTGGTTCCCAAGCCGGGCGGGTGCCTAGTATGGCATGTGCACTGCTGGCTTATTGGTAGGATATTGTACGATGTATCCTTCAAACATCTCACCTCTATTTCCTTAAAGTGAACAATTTTTACTCCACAATTCCTTCCTCGCTCTTGAAGATCATTCCCAAAAGGATCCATCACAATGATCTCCTTGAGGAGTGGGGTTTCCCCCTTTTCCACACCGGCCAGTAAACTGTGCGCCTTGATTGACGTGTCACAGAACACTAATGCAATCTCCGCTAAGAGAGAGAGGAGACAGACATCAGGTCAATTTCTCGGTTTGACCTCAATCCAAAGTTGCATTAAAATAGCTATCCCAATATATGCATTTTATAATTGCTGACAGAACCAGTCCTGATTTTAAGTGCAGGACATTTAAAGCCTGCAACTTCTGTTCTGAAGAAGGCAAAACGTAATAATAATAATGCTTGCATTTGATACTCACGCTTTTCACAAGTTCTAGACTGTGTCTCAAAGCGCTTCACAGAATATACTGTCAAGTGAATTGACTGTATAATTGTGGGCGAAACGCGGCAGCCAATCGCGCACAGCAGTGTCCCCCCCACACACAAACAAGTCGTGGATTGAAATGACTGAAATTCATGATATTTTTTGTTTATTATTAGGCGTGTGGAGTAAGGAAACTTGCCCAAGGTTTCGAACACAAAGCCACAGGACTCCACGTGAAATTGTCAGAAAGCATGAGGCCCCCCCCCCCCCCCCCCCCCCGAACAAAACATGACCACAATGATAGCAGACCTACCTTGATTTAAAATGAAGGAAATAGCTTCAGACCCTAATGTGTCATATAGAGGCACAACTACCATGGAGTAGGTGTAGCAAGCCTGTTCAACGATAACCCACTAGAGAAGGAAAAAATAATGTTGATGTAAACGTTGATACTTGCAGGACTGAATCTGCATTTGAATCAAACGTTAAGGTATGGAGAGTCAACAGAATTCAAAGAGCAAAGGTATTTAAGATATTTGCGCCTGTTCCGTTGGGTTGGTACCAACACACATTCATTCCTCTCCCAAGCGCAGCGATGACGAATGACTGTCACTGCTGCCCCTTTGCTTGTAGCACAGATTAGAGTTGGGAACTTCCCTGGTCTGTGGGATGACTCCTCACCTGCGTTGTGTTGATCTACAGAACAATCAAAGCGATATGTTTCCCGGCCGGCGTTTGCTGGTTTTACACTGTACACCCACGAATGGGGTTCAGTTCGTGGAAAAAACAAATGATCCAAGTGAGATTATAAAATAAATAATCCTGGCCTTCGATACAGAGCTCTTCACGTCTTCTAGACATCGTCTCAAAGCGACTCACGGAATATTCCGTTAAGTGAATTGACTATATGTTTGTGAGCAAAACACAGCATCCATTTGTGACAAGCACTCGCCGACAAACAGTCACGGATTGAAGTCACCCATTTTATGATCGGCTTTTTTTTTCCTTCAGGGACGTGGAGTAAAGAAACTTGCCCCAAGTTATTGCCCCCGCAGGGAACTGAACCCTGGCCTCTCGCTCTAACCACTGAGCTACAGGACTTCATGCAGGTTACAGATCACTCCAGTGACATTCCTTTCAGGGAGATGGTGACGCAGAAAAAACCTCTTCACTCATTTTCAGAAGGTTGGGGGTGGGGGGGGGAGGAGAGGGGGGGTGGGGTGGGAATGTGGTCACCAAGGAGCTGGACTGAGCTCTCTGTGGTCCAGTTCCTGAACCAGGTGGGTCCACAGGCTGATTGAAAGCACAGCCTTGCCAGGCAAACTAGTAACCTTGTGACTCTACACACTGAGCTCGTGTTCTCCCAAGTGATCCTACCTGGACCAGCACTGATAAAGCTTGCCAGGCAGCGCTCTCAATGGCCGTTTTAGCTGGTCAGACTCCAGCAATACCCCAGCACACACTCTGGGGTTCCCAATACAGTAAAAGCCCGTTTATCCCTGACCCGATCAACCGCAACTTCCGTATAACCTGCAGTTCAAAAAATAAAAAGCCCGCGTTCGATTAACCGGAATTTATCCGGAAAAATGCTTTGTTTTTGCCGTTTTCGGCCGAATATCCTGTTTTAACCGGCACTGGCCAGGTCCCAGGGGTGCCAGATAAACAGGCTTTTACTATAGTTAGCTCTTGCCCACCTGCTCCTATTATTTTCCAAAATTCGGTAAACAAGCTGGCCTCCAGGGAGAGAGTGCGCACTCCAAACCAACACATACATGGAATTTCCACGTATAGGTGGGAGATGCATAGAATTCAGATTGGTTTGGATATTCTTATGTATGGTGATGGGTTTCTGCAACTGTCATACACGGCTGACCCCCCAAAAATCCACCAACAACCAAGTAAAGATAGGATTAAGGTGGCAAGTGGGGTAAAAAATAAAAAAATAAAAATTTTCATGTCAAAGTATACTTTGAACTACATACTTTCAGAAATAAACTGTTTTGATTGGTGAAATAAACTTATTTTCAACGAAATATAGGGTAAAGAATAAGAGTTCAACAATAAAATAAACCGGAAGTCCTTATTTCATATGTCACATTCCCTATATTTCTTATATAATAAGTTTATTTATCATACTAATACAATAATAAATATAATCATTTATGATAATAATATAACTTATAATAATAAGTTTATTTCAACAATCTAAACAGTTTATTTCCGAAAGTATATAGTTCAAAGAACACTTTGACATAAAAAATTTTTTTTTTTTATCCCACTTGTCACCTTAAGAATGGCTAGAAAACAAGTTAAACATGATAATATAATTCAATGTCACATGTTACTAATTGTTTGGCGTCTTAGATTAAATCCCCAGCAAAACATTTCATGGCCGATGGGGGAAAAAACACTTTATATTGCATCTGTTCCACAAGGAAAGCTCACCTCTGGTCTATTTTGTGCAAAGATTCCTATAAATTGATCATTTGTTGATTTGCATCCTTCACTGATTAAACCCGATCCCAGAAATTCTGCCTTGTCCGAGACCTGAAAGAAAAGTCAAACATTTGATGCAAATCCAACCACCTTATTTTAAAGTAATAAATAATCTTGGTAATAATCCTTACATTTGACACAGTGACTTATCTCGTCGTCGAGACATCTCAAAATGCTTCATGGGGTATACTATAAAGCAGACTGGCAGTCTTGTCTGGGTTTGCGTACAACATAAATTCCATAAACAGCCCTGGAGTGAGTGACCAATCTTATGTGTTGGAGAAACTCTCTACCCCTTTTGAATAGTACCACAGGATCTTTAAAATCCACCCGGGACAGGCAGACAAGAGCTCGCCTTAGTCTCAATTATACATTTTCTTCATTTTGCTTAAAACGTGGTTGAACTGTGGACCCGATTGGCTGCCTCGGTACAGAATCACCAGCTGCTCGCTTCCTGCTCAGACAAGCCAGAATTTTGCACTAACAAGGTCAATTTAACAAAGTTGACCGAGTGATGGGATGGAACCTTAAGAACATTTCAGAGCGGAGAAGTTGCGGTGGGGGGGGGGGGGGGGATCTTGACGGTAATTTAAAAATACACATTAGAGATGGAAAAGATGCCAATATGTGTGGCTGAAGTTAAAAAATACAAAAAAACTTCCGACATCATGATAATAATCCTTGTATTTGATAACATCGTCATCAACAACAAGTACAAAATTACATTTGTGGAGCGGCTTTCATGTCAGGAGGACTTCTCAAAGCGCTGAACAGTCAGAGGTCAGGACCCGAGCATGGCAGGGGGGTGGGGGGGGGGGGGGGGGTGGAGGGGGTGAGGCAAGGTTGGGATGAGAGAGGGCAGAAAGGCATAGTCAAAGAGGAGACTGGTCTTGAGACCAGACTTGAAGGAGGCAAGGGAGGGAGCAAGATGAAGATATTGTGGGATGGAGTTCCAACCTCATAACACTAAAGGACAAACGAAAACAGAATCGACATCAAGAGTCCCATATATATATTCATTCAAAATCTCCTCCTTACACCCCTCTCCCACCACCACCAAGTGCTTCTCTACTTTTGAAGGCGAAAATCTTACCTCTGTGTAGGACATCCACTCGTATGGCTGATTTGGTTTTCTGGAGCCCAAACAAGGCCCATTCCCTAAATATCGGAACAGTAACAATCAACACTTTAAGTGCAGAAAAGTCAGGTCATTCTAAATGCTTCAGTATTGAATATAAGGTTTCATTGGCAGAAGGAATCTGGAAAGGCTAGTGAGTGTAATATACAGTTATTTAAAGTGGAAGTTTCAACTTTCATTCAATATTGATATTGAAAAGCTACTTTATATGCAAGGTTAGTTGTAGAATTCCAGGCGAGGACTGACGGGCCATAATAATGTTCCTGAATTAGACAACTTGAGTTTTCAAAAAAACAAAATACTGTATATATAGTATTAAACACAATCAATACTGTCTCCTTAGTTAAGAAAGGATGTGCTCAGGCAGAGGGAGTGCAGCGTAGATTCACTAGGTTGGTTCCTGGGATGAGGAAATTTGACTATGAGATTAGGTTGAGTAAACTAGGCCTATCTTCTCTAGGACATAGAAGAATTAATGGTGATCTTATAGAGACCAATAAGATACTTAAGGGGCAGGACAGAGTAGACAATGGGAGACTATTTCCTTGGTAGGGGAATCTATAACCAGGGGACACAGTTTTAAGATTAGGGGTCAGCCTTTTCACACAGAGTTGAGGAAATATTTCTTCACTCAGAGGGTAGCAAATTTATGGAATTTTTCCCCAAAAGGCTGTAGATGCTCAGTCCTTGGAACATATTCAAGACTGAGATTGATAGATTTCCCATGGATAAAGAATTAAAGAATATGGGGATAAGGCGGGCAGATGGAGTTAGATTAGAAGATCAGCCATGATCTTATTGAAAGGCGGGGCAGGCTTGAGGGGCCGAATGGCCTACTCCTGCTCCTAATTCCTATTTTCCTATCATACGCTTCTTTCACAATGAATGATTTCAGATTTATTTTTTAAATTCTCCAGTTTGGGTTAGAAAGTGGGAATTCTTGAGCATGATTTACAATCTTGACAGTTAGTGCAAAAAGGTAAAGTGGGCTGTGGCAGAGAGAGAGGAAAGGGAAGAACACAGTCTCTCGCCCCACCTCCACCATTCACCTCTCCACTTTCGTTCTTCCATCCATTTTTGCCTGACGTCTCTTCTTTCCCACAAAGAGATCTATCTCTACCACATGTTTCAATTTCCTTTGCCAAAGAAACAGGCAGGCAATCCACTGACATGCTTCAATAACTGCTCTATTTGTAGCTTTTTATAAGACAAGCCTCCTCAAGTTATTTATAAAACACACCACACCCACACATAACTCAGGCGCCAAAGCAACTGTGGGCGATGTCCTCTTGATGTGAGAGGTGCTACAGAAAAAGTATATAATTATAATTGATAACTGACTATCAAGCTCTTCTACTTCCCTCTGTGAGAAATGACACATCTTCATTCTTCACACCTCCAAAGCTTGAGATTCACAATGCATCAGAAAACGTGTATTTACTTACACATTCCCACCCACCCAAGTTACCAAACGTTTAAAGATTAAAAAAAAACCAGAAGCAACTCCATATCAACTCTGCAATTCATTAGATGCATATATGATAATGCAATCGTGGACCGAAACATGTTACCGTAATTCCAAGAATACAATATTAAGCAATACCTACTAGATATTCTCAAGCCTCTTTTTAGCACCTCATAAAGTGTTGTTACATCCTCATAGTACCGAGTTAATAATTCATCGCTGTCAAGCAGTGCACTTCTTCGAGCACGCTCACCACTCTGAAATCACAGGGTTAATCCATTAGAAAATAAAGTTAAGAGCATAACATAACCATAACAGCCACATTATAACAAGGTCACTAGAAATGACCATTAAACTTTTTGGACATAGCAATTTTCCAACAGTATTTCCTATATTCTTTGAAAAAAAAGTCATGGAAAAAGAACAGAGAACAAACAAGAGTACCAATAGATATTAGGGGAATCAGAAGGTTGTGATTCAAGCCATGTGTCAGGGTTTCAAGCTCAAAGTCTAGACAAGACATTTCAGTGTGATACAAGAGGCAAGCTGCATTACTGGAGGTGCAGCTGTTTGACTAAGATATTAACCAAAGTCTTGACTGGCTGCCTGTTCAGATGGATCTTGATTACAAGAAATTGTGAGAAGGGAATATGTCCCGGCCAACAATCCTCCATTTAGATGGAAATTCGGGCGATATTGCAGAGTGCAAATTGGCTCCAATATATGTCTGCAAATAAATTTTGTCATTAACTCTTTTGCAACAAATACAAGGAGAAATTAGCTGAACCCAAATGATGAATACTCGATTTAAAACGTCTCCAAGAAAAACAATGTTGTATACTGTGGAGTCCTGTCACTCAGTAGTGAATCAAGGAGAGACCTTGGTTCGATTCCTGCTTAAGAGTGAAACTTCGTGCAAGTTTCCTTACTCCAAACGCTTGATAATAATCCCTCAAGAAAAATAATAAATCGGTCATTTCAATCCACGAGTGTTTGGGGGACGCTGCTGTGCGCAATCGGCTGCCGCGTTTCGCCCACAAATATACAGTCAATTCACTTCACAGTATATTCTGTGGGGTGCTTTGAGACGTGATATCGAATGCAAGGATTATTATTATTATTATTAACCTTTCATCACAAACACACAGCTGCAGTACCAACAAACACCAGCTAGTGGTGCCACTGCACTTGCAGAAAAAATATTTCAGCACAAATGGAAGAGCGGATTGTCACACAAAAATAATCCTTGCATTTGATTTGGCGCTTTTCACATCTTCTAAACATCTTCACAGCGCTTCACAGAATATGTTGTGAAATGAATTGCCTGTATACCTTATGGGCGAAACGTGGCAGCCGAATGCGCACAGCAGCGTCCCAGAAACAGGACTGGATTAAAATGCTCAATTTTATTACATATTTTTTGAGGGATTATTATCAGGCGCGTGGAGTAAGGCAACTTGCCTAAGGTTTAGCCCTGATCTGCCCTGGAAATGAACCCAGGTCTGCCTCTCACTTGTAAGGCGAGTGCTCTAACCACTGAACTACAGGACTCCAGACACCAAAATAGACACCATACCACAAATGTCAGATGTTATGGATTGGTGTAGCGCTCGAGTGCATTCATCACAGTACTCGTCAAAACAGTGCCAAAAACACCCGAGGCTGGGGATGAAGAAGAAGGCTCTTTGGCCCAGTTGATCTCATCATTCAAAAATACCCACCTGACCTTCCTCCATCAAGCCGTTTCTTAATTAAGTCAGCGACCTAACCTCCGCCACCCCACTTCCTGGTAACTGATTCAAGCAGTTTACTCATCTCTACGTAAAGAAATACTTCCTAGAACACTGAGCAGCAGGAAATTCACACCAATCCGTTTTTGAGCAGCAAGTACACAGGCAAAGAATTAACTTTAGTCTCTAAAGGATCTTTGTAGCTGTCGACAGTTCAGTTTGAGACATTGTTAAGGGTGAATGATCCATCGTTCATAATTAAGAGTCTGGAAAACCAAGATTGAGGCATTTGTGTAAAAAAAAATGCCGATATTCTATTTATGAAATGGCAACACAGACTCACTGTCCAAACACATAGACTCACTATCCAAAAACAACAAACAATTATTGAACAATTATTACTTGATTTGAAGAAATTTCATTTTTATAATCCACCATGTCAAAAATTGGAAATGTCATCCTTTGGATGAGATGTGAATCCATGGCTTTGTCTACCTATTCAGGCGGACGTTAAAGATCTTCTTCAAGTGTCCATCACATCAAATAGTAACATTCATTTCATAGATTTTTGCAAACTAACTGCCATGTTAGCCTACAGAACACAGTCACCACACTGAACAGTAAATCTGGTGAAGTGCTTTGAGTCATCCCAAAATGAAAGGTGCTATGCCAAATGAGGGAGGAGGGGAGGGAGAGGCGAGTGATCGAGAGGGGACAGGTGGAGGAAAGAGTGTGAGAAGAGGAGTGAGAGAGACAAATTGAGAGAGAGAGAGAGACAGTGCGAGAAGGAAAAAGTGCCTGAGAGAGAGGGAGAGAGTGTCTTGTCCCTCGACCCTCTTTCTCTCACCCTCTTCCCCCTTCTCATCCCCCCAACCTCCAACTCTCCCAATCTTTTCCCCTCTCATGAGCTCTCCCCTTTCCCCCTGATGTGGCCTGTGAGCCCTTCGCAAATCGGGAATCTATCCTGCGGCAGCCGAAAGGTTGAATCACCCTGATGTAGGATGTGCTGAGCCACTAGATGAGGAATCCCTGGGAATGGGGGTGGAGGGATAGACAATAAAAACAGCATGTGCAGCCACCTCAAGGTTTTTCTCTCCCTGTGTGGAATGATTTAAATGAAAAGTGAATAATAATAATCCTTGCATTTGATACAGCGCTTTTCACATCTTATCGACGTCTCAAAGCGCTTCACAGAATACACTGTAAAGTGAATTGACTGTATATTTGTGGGCGAATCGTGGCAGCCAAATGTACACAGGGGTGTCCCACAAACAATCATGGATTGAAATGACCAATTTTATTATAGGTTTTGTTTTTGAGATTATTATTCTCCTGTGGCTCAGTGATTAGAGCACTTGTCTTGCAAACTGGGGAGACCAAGCTGGGGAGACCTGTGTTCGAATCCAGGCAGGTCAGGGCCAAACCTTGGGCAAGTTTCCTTACTCCACACGCCTAATAATAATCCCTCCAAAATAACCACAATAATAAAATTCGTCATTTCAATCCACGACCGTGTGTGTGGGGGACGCTGTTGTGCGCAATTGGCTGCCGCGATTCACCCACAAATATATACAGTCAATTCACTTTACAGTATATTCTGTGAAGCGCTTTGGGACGTCGATAAGATATGAAAAGCGCTATATCATACGCAAGGATTATTATTAAGGATTATTATTATCAGGCGTGTGGAGTAAGGAAACTTGCCCAAGGTTTCGCCCTGACCTGCCTGGATTCGAACACAGGGGTCACACGCTTGTAAGGCAAGCGCTCTAACCCACTGAGCTACAGGACTCTACCATTACAGATTTGGTGTGTGTTACAGCATACTACACAAATTCAGTGAAGAAACTGCCAAATAAACACGGTGATATCTGGATGTAGCCTTGGTATCTAATAGCAGTTTGCTAAATTATGCAAAACTTTTGAGGAAAGCATCATAGCCGATAAAATGTTGCGGCCGCTAACTGTGCCACACTGGTGTTACCGACAAATACAATTTAGGTGAAGCTGAAACGCTGGTACGAAATGAATACAACCCAAAACAAAATATTACAAGCTACACTCCAGTACTTCCCACTGCCATCTGTGCAGTCTGATAGATGTGATAAGAGATCGGATTGCACGCTGGTAGGCATTGGTACACAGTTGCTCAGTTGACCAATCTTTCTCTGCAAAGCTGTACAAGTTTGAACAGTCCATTATGCTAAAGGTCACATCCTCAACTGAATCATCCTGACAAGCTATGAAATGCAGTTTGCAGCCGTCAATATTCTCAATGATGTACTGTAGCTGTAAATGATTAAAAACTAATTTCAGTCTAGAGAGCGTAGAAGAGTCTATACACAAAATGGACCAAGGCAATATATGTGGGGGGGGGGGGGGGGGGGGGGGAGAAATTCGACTGCAAATTAATCTGGGGAATGGATTCTGTTTCCACACTACTGGAGTTGAACACTCAAAATAGGTAGAAAGAGTCTGGAGAATTTAAAAGGCTAAACAGATTCACTCCGAAGTCTAAATCATTCAATGATCTTAGAGTTGGCTTCCAAATTGAGACAGAATAAGAATTTTTGAGGACAACAGCAACAAAATTACATTTATAGAAAAAGCAATGTACGGAATTTTGGTTAGCTCTCATTGCTAAGATCAGCAAAAGTGTTACACCTCTATGTGGCATTCATCGTCTTGATATGTGCTCATCGAGGATTTTATCATCCCATATATGATGTTAAATGGACAAGGATTCTGATTTTCCATTGCACACGATTTCACTCAGCGTTGTGTGATATTTAATACCGTGGAAAAATTTCATATGGAAAAAATTACGTGTGTTAAGGGACAGCTTGTCAGGATAATCGTTCTGGTGTCCTATCATCATGTTTTAGGTGGTGATCTGAACATCTACTATAGAATACTGTAGAACACTAGATGCCACAGAATTTAGTGAAGCCAGGATTATCAAGTCAAAATATTCTTTATCCAATTTTCCTTTGATCTTCAAGGTCATTAACAATAATAATCCTTGCATTTGATATAGCTCTTTTCACGTCTTCTAGACGTCTCAAAGCGCTTCACAGAATAAACTGTAAAGCGAATTGACCGTATACCTGTGAGCGAAACGCGGCAGCCAATTGCGCACAGCAGCGTCCCCCACAAAGTCGTGGATTGAAATGACCAATTTGTTATTGGTTTTGTTTTTGGAGGGATTATTATTAGGCGTGTGGAGTAAGGAAACTTGCCCAAGGTTTTGCCCTGACTTGTTTGGATTCGAACACAGGTCTCACGCTTGTAAGGCGAGCGCTCTAACCACTGAGCTACAGGACTTCATTTTACCCATTCTCGACTGTTGGGAGTATGGTTTGGGGGGCATTGTTTTTTGGGGGACATTTGCTTTGTCCCCAAATGGCCATCATTATATCCCAGGCTAAGAAGGGAGCAGCTGCGTAGTGTATCCAACCTCAAAAGAATATCACAAACCAATCCTGCTTGTCCTCACTTAACTTTCACAAATACAGTAAAAGCCCATTTCTACAAGGCACTTTGGAAGAGGCCTTCCTCTTCCAAAGTGCCTTGTTCAGGTACAATCTGAAGACAGGCAAAGAGGGACAAGAGGGAGGGATCAGGGATGACAGATGGCCACTGACAGTGGAGCGAATGGGACGTGGAGGAGGCCAGCGCCAGTTGAATGAAGGGTTGGGTTGAGGTGCGAGATGTGAGCAGATACAAAAGTTGGGGAGGGTGAAGTGATATGTAGGAGAATGTAAAGATCCTGAAGTCTAGCCAGGACTCGATTTCTCTCTCCCCAAAACCAGGGAAATCAAAGCTAATAGCAGTTCTTTAATAATATATAATAATCCTTACATTTGATACAGCGCTATATCACATCGAGATTTCTCAATGCACTTCACATACTGTAAAGTGAATTGACTGTATATTTAGTGGGAAAAACACGGCAGCCAAATGCGCACAGCAGTGTTCCACAAGCGGTGATGGATCGAGTGACCAAATTATAATTTTTTTTGGAAGGAATTATTACCCCCAGAAAAGCGATCCTCCAATCGCCTAACAACCAAGTTACTACTTACTACTATGTAAACAGAAGTGTGTGGAGTTAGGAAACTCGACCAAATTTCGCCAAGAATTGAACCTAGGTCTCTTGCTTGCGAGGCTACTGCTACCTTGAGTTATACTGTACAACCAGAGATTTTATTTTAAAATAAGAAAAATTCCCACAAAGAAAAAGATTGGTAAAACTTGGAAGCGAAAACAGATGGTCACATGTGGGCAAATAGCTCAAATAACCAAGCCACCAGTCCGAGAGCAATCAGCATACAATGGATCTTTGCTTATTAAATTGGAACAACTTTTGAATTCCGCATTTTGAGAAAAGTCCCAGGCAGCACTAAATACAATCATCTTTGAAGTTCTGCATTGCGTGACTCACAAGAATTTCTAATCCACAAGGAAATCTAATTCGATCATTCTCAGGTTTTACTATCAAATCTTAGGAACGATGAGAAAAAACAGTAGACTCGCATCGAACTGTTCGGCTTCAGTAAATAAAATCGATGGTTGCTTCTGAAACAATTCTGTTGTTTTTAAGATTAACAGTACATTAATGCAGCATCTTTCCCCCTTAAAAACAAACTTACATGCTTGACACAATCTTTGATTAGAAAGGAACTGAATGTTAATTGGATCAATGCTAATCTGTGCCAGCAATATCCCACATTAAAATAATAAATATGCATTCCTATAGAGCCCTTCAAGCAGAGAAGCGTCTCAGAGCGCTAGGGAAGCCACCCAGACATGAAAGGCGCTACACAAAAGTAATTTGTTGTGGGTGTTGTTGACAGTTGTGAGGCCTTGATACCGAGACCAACGAGATAAGCAGCTAATTATTTTAAAAATTTGGATTAGGGCGGGAATGTAAACCCGGGCAACAAGGAAAACGATTCTATGCATGTTTAAACATAAACCCTAACCCCTTTTACACCCAATATTTACGGTTTAGAAATTTACATCAAAGAAGGAGGACATTTTCGTCCATTGACTCCAAACTGGCTGTCAAAGTAAGGTTCTAGCTTAATCAAGCCCTCTGCCCTTTCCCTACACCTCCTTTCATATATCTGTCTACTTTACTCTTGAAATGCACAATGAACTCTGCCTCCATCACCGTAACATTCACTGTAACATTTTCAGAACTCAGTGAAAATGTTTCCTCCTAAGATATCTTTTCGCTCGTTTTTGTGACTCTCTTATAACTATGGCCCTTAGTCCCTTTACATCCAACTGTTTTGGGAAAGCTAAAATTAACACATGCATTTGATGAAGCGCCTAACAAGTCAGCAGGACATCTCAGCACTTCACTGGAATTAGTGGAGAGTGTAGTGATCATTTTGTAGACAAAAGAAAATCAGAAAAATGGATGATCTTGAAATAATAATAATACATCTACACAATACATCTGATGTGGACAAACGCAACAGCTAATCTTTGCCTACAATGTCTCCAACAAGTTAAAACAATTTGTACTTTTCACATCTGGAGAATTTAGGGTGAAGTGTGAGGTGGAGTGTGGGTGGGAGTGGGGTGGGGGGGAGAGCATGAAGCAAACCAGGGGGCTCAGATCACAAAAGATCACAGAGACAAACCAGTACCAACCTCTGTGTCATCCCAATCCTCGACAAGCTCTTCTGGCTCCTCGTCTCTGAGAGGATACATTTCCAAGTTCCTCACCCTCATATATAAAACAACTAAATTAGTCCAACTCCTCTGTCCTGCTCATACCCCACACTCCGCCACTTGCCTTTGCTCAGCTGGTTCAGGCCTGTTGCATAATCCCCCTAAACGTTGATCACTGGTCATGTGTTAAGCCACTACGCCCCTAATCACTGGACCTCCCTCCCTCAATCTCTCCGCCACACTCTCTTTATTCACCTTCAAGTCCCAGTTTACAATTTACCTTTTCAACCGCACTTACAGTCACCTCTTCCTTTTTCTCTTCCCTTGCTCGGTATCCAACCTTGCCCCTCCCTGTATAGTGGAGATGTTATTCTGGTTGAATAAACTAGATAAACGCAAACTGTTATTCTGCCATGGTTTCTGTCTTTTCTAAAAACAACCCACAATTGGCTTTGGCCCTTTTGGGTTAGAAATAAAACAGAAGATAAACACTTCAGATCCGAGACCCTGTACACCTTCACGGCAAAGAACAAAGGCAGCCTTCACAGAGCTGCGCGGCAAAGGCCTACATACATGATAAGGAATAGACAAACAATCCATGTTAATATACATTCTAAGCAAAGGGGATGCCAGCTGTGCTGGATTGTAACATGCAAACAAGAATTGTTATAGGACTAACGATAACACAGAAGTGCCTTGGAATGCCTGTAGTATGTTGAATCTTACCGCAACTTCGATCGATTGCATAGTCAGGTCACACGCTGGTTTTGGTGACTTGGTTCTTGTAGCGTACCAGTAAGTTACAAACGCAGCGATAGCACCAATGCCCATTAACGTGTATGTCGGGAGAGAGCAGATGTACTGTCGGAGCTCCCAAAGCTCTGGGACACGTAGGTGATTTATCAGCTCATGTGCCTCCATTGTTGCAGTAGGTGCCTCACTTCCGTGTCTGCGAACGAAAACAAGCCAAGGCATCAGCGAGAGAGAGGTACGCCATGGAAACCTCCAGCCCAGCCAGTGCTGGTCAGTTGGTAACTCTTGGGAAGAAATTCCAATGCCACACATTTTTTGGAGCATTTCAGAACATCCATGATTTGGCAAATTATTAAATTCAGTCTGTAACTTTGAAGTTTGTTTTACGGAGATCTCAAAAGCAAAACATATCACGGCTAGTTTAACAATTTACCAATCTCTGGAGACTCCCTAAAATCCCAAGTGAATCAACAACAACCATAACAAAATGACATTTGTATTCCCTTTCAAGTCTTGGGAAGACATCCCAAAGTGCTGGCCAGTCAGTGTTTCAGACCCGAGCTGGGGTCGGGATTGGGAAGGGTGAGTGGAAGGAAGTTGGGGGTGACCGATGGCACAGTCAAAGAGGAGGGTCTTGAGGCAAGACTTGAAGGAGGCTAGGGAAGGGGGCGAGTCGGAGGGATCGCGGGATGGAATTCCAAAGGTTGGGGGCAGAGTGGCTGATGGCTCGCCCACTGATGGTGGGGAGGGTGGGGTTGGGGGTGTGGTGCGGGCTGGAGCCCAGTGAGCAGAAGGAACCGATAACGTGCAGCACAAAGGTGTCATTTGAAAGGTCATGTTTTCTGTTAATTAATACACAGTGCCAGCATTGTTTGTTCATCTTTTTCTGGCATCTGTCATACATGGAAAATTATTATCGGAGTTTGTCGGTATTTAGAACCTACCCTCGCAATGGCTGGTAGGCGTGTGGAGTAAGGAAACTTGCCCAAGGTTTCACCCTGACCTGCCTGGATTCGAACACAGGTCTCAGGCTTGTAAGCATAAGTGCTCTAATCACTGAGCCACAGGAGCTCCACAAATCTTCCATCGCTAGATGTGTTACCTGGAAACCAACCCAAACCCAAAGGGACCTACTTATCTCACTTCCAAGAAAAAACAGTAACTAGTTGGTGAATTAACAACTTGTCTAGCACAAATAGGAATGAAGGGATTAAATGAAGGGCAAGGGTATCTCTATACCTCCACAACCAATCCATTTCATGCCCCACCCTATCCCTCTCCACAAACACAATAAAACCTATCATCTCTTGAATGTACGAGTTTCCGTGCAAGGCCTGAATATGGGGAGGGAGGTGATGTAGGGCTCGGTGTAGGAAAGAACATGGAGGAGATGGTATAGGAGAAAAGGGAAAAAGCTCTTCCTGAAAAACACTCGGGTACTTGAAGTGGAATATACTACTGTACGTAAAACAATGATCAAATTGGGGGGCAGAGTTTAGTGCGGATGAGGGTACGGGCTGCGGAGTTTTTAAACTAATTGGATTTTGTGAGAATCTGATGAGGAAAGCATTGGAGAGAGAAAAAAAGGTTGGAGGTAACTAACTATGAACAATAAGATGTAACTCAATATACTTTTTCTACTCCTGTTCCGAGTGTATTAAAATGGAGCCATTTTGTAGAAACAATTTGAAGGCGTAGAGTCACAAGGCCTAAAGAATGGGACTGTAATGGATAATACTTACATGAACTCTGGGTGTGTTAATAGCGGTTTCTGCTTTCCCACACCAGTGCGCTCAGCAAATCCTCCAGGTAACTTCCTCCGAGTTTACAGCGAATACTGTTAACCTAAAACAAATTAACAGATTTTTTTTTTAAAAAAGGAACTGTTAATTCTTCACAAATACAAGAATGATTACATCTCAGCACAAATAAAAATGGAAAGAGGACTTATTCCCTAAACGATTGTTAAAAAAATATCTTTACTCCCCTCTCCCAACTTCCGCCGATAACGAGAGAGTTATGCAGTGGAGATTGTTAGAACCAGCACTAACTCATTTGCAAATCAAAGGCTGTCCAGCAACTCACAGCATAATAATTAAAATAACATTCCAGAATCTGGGCTTGTTGCTAATCACATCCAACCATCCCAGATTGTGTGTGTTTTTTTTAAATCCAGGCAGAAATAACTTTTGGTAATATTACAGCGATTGTCAAGATTGCTTTTCAAAACAAAATGTATTTGAATAATAAAAATACTATAGAATTTATAGGTACATCTAGAAGCACCAACTTCCATAACCAGATGTTGAGGGAAGGAGGAGGGAGGAGGGGGAGGAATAAATGTTCAGTCAATTTCTTGAATTTAAAGTATGTTTTGTCACATAATGCATGCACATAAGGCATATAATGTACAGGTAGACCCCGCTTAACGGTGGGGGTTAGGGACTTTAAAACCCTTCATTAAGCGAAATTTTTGTTAAGTGAGAGTTTAACTGTATGACTGTATTTGGCCTTAGCCCCGACCCGAGCCTCCCCGCTAACATCAGCTTAGTTCCTAGCGGTTCCCAGCGCTAACGTTTCCGGTGTACAGGTGGAGCGGCCAATATCCGGAGTTCCGGAATCCGGAATGTGACAAAAATTGCAGGAATAAAAACGCCAATCCTACCTGCTCCAGGCCAGGTCTACACAGTCACCACACTGAAATATCACAACCTGGGCACGTGATGGGCTTCTTTCTTCTTCCCCCTCCTCTCTTTCTCGCTGCCACCCCTCCCACCTCTCTTTCTCTCTACCGCCCCTCCTCTCTTTCTCTCTACCCCCCCTCCCCTCTTTCTCTCTACCCACCCCATCTCTCTATCCCCACCTCCTCTCTTTCTCTCTACCACCCCCGCTCCTCTCTTTCTCTCTACCCTCCCCTCCTTCTCTCTCTACCACCCCCTCCTCTCTTTCTCTCTACCCCCCCCATCTCTCTATGCCCCCTCCTCTCTATCCCCCCTACCCTCCCTCTCTCTACCCCCCCATCTCTCTACCCCCCCAGCTCTCTATCCCCCCCGCCCCCATATCTTGGCTTAATATTATTGAAGTCACAAAGCATCCTGCCGCTTAAGCTCCTCCCATATGGGAGGGGCTGCACTGCACTGCTTAACTGAAGCACGCTAAAGACTGAGTGTGTGTTGCTGGGGCAACCAGAGAGAAGCTGCGTACGAGAAGCTGCGTACGAGAAGCCCGCGAGATTTAAATAGTGTGTAAACATTCGTTATAGCGAACGCAGCCTTTGTTAAGCGGAGAAGTGGTACAAATAGAAACCCTCGTTACGGTGAAGTTTCATTAACCGGGCGTTCGGTAAGCGGGGTCTACCTGTATAATCAATAGAACACATGAACATAATGGAGCACTGTGGTTTAATGCCATCAACTTTAATGCAATAAATCTTAACCCAATATAGGCATGTACTAAAAAATACTTGGGCATTGTTGCAATTTACAAGTTGGTCTTTAAGCATTCCAAGACGCTACCCGTGTGAAGGGCGCCGTATATGCAAATTTTTTTGTTGTTTGTTGTCAATTAACTTGACAGTGTATTCTGTGAACCGTTTTGAAATGTCTCGATGACGTAATCAAATGCAAGAATTATTATTATTACTGAAATTTACAATATAGTTGAGGTTCTGAGTTCCATCATACACCTTAGTCTCAATATATATTATTTTAGATTGCTGTAACTCAATCCACATCAGTCTTTTGTTCTTACTAAGTATCAGTAGCTCAGTGGTTAGAGCGCTCGCCTTACAAGCATGAGACCTGTGTTCGTCCAGGCAGGTCAGGGCGAAACCGTGGGCAAGTTTCCTTACTCCACACGCCTAATAATAATCCCTCCAAACAAAACAATAATAAAAATTGGTCATTTCAATCCACGACTGTGTGTGGGACGCTGCTGTGTGCAATTGGCTGCAGCGTTTCACCCACAAATATACAGTCAATTCACTTTACAATATGTCTTGTGAAGCGCTTTGAGACGTTGATAAGATGTGAAAAGCGCTATATCAAATGCAAGGATTTGGGATGTCCTCCTGACGTGAAAGGCCAGGATACAAGTTATACAAGTATAATTTTGTTGTTGTTGTTGATATTAGGGGAATTGGTTCAAAAATAAGTTGACGTGCAATAGGAGCTGAACTTAGTTGAAATTATGTTCACAAAAACGATTAAATAAACGATTATTCCAATGATTATTCCCAAATCCTTCAAAAAAAACAACTGACTCAGCAAACCATCTCCCCCGAGGTAATTAAAATTTCTGAACTAAACAAAATGAAAGACGTCTTGAAGGAAATTAAAGCTCACAAGTAGCTCTCTACAGAGAAAAACAGGAAGTGCTGATTGAAAGATTAAATCTACAAAATTGTTAAGCTATTATGTTTCCCTCCGTGTTGTAATATATATTTTGTTTGCGGTGGGTGGTGTGATCGTATATTCTTTGGCATCAGACATTAAAAGGCTTCAACTCATGACATTCCACTTCACCAAGAAGGTCAATGCAACCTTGGTGTTCTATTAAACCTCATGTCTAGTCCACGACAAGGACTGCCCATCTGCACCTCTGGAACAGACTTTATCCACCTTATTCGCTTGGTTCCATGTGCGTGTAACCTGACAAGGCTCCATTCACTTCCTATCGCCCAGCAAATCGATTTCAAGTTCCTCTTACTCATTTTCAAGATCACTCTGTGCCTATCAGACGTTCTCAAACATGAAAGACGCTTATAAAACGCGCAACTCGTCAATTCAATCTTTCACTTAATTGCTTGGGAGCGTAAAACGACAAGGAACTTATTTGAGATGACAGCTGGCATAGATACATTAGACTCCAATTGAACAATATCACACTACAGAAGGCAATAAATCTGAGGCTTGAAGTGTAATACTGTGTTAATTATTAAACTGATACCCTAAAATAAGAGCTTGTATTTGTACCAATTTTTCCTACACTTTGCACCAGCGATCGGCCTGTACTGAGACAGTAGGAAAATGACATTGGACTGGCTCATCTTTATAGCTAGGATGTTCTCGGTGGATTCAGTACAGACAGGGAATTCAATGAACTGAAGTAAACAAACATATCTATCCTAACTCTTAAGAAACGTTATCCAACCACACTTATACTGTCCAAATAAATATTTTTTGTCTGCCGGCAATGTGACAGACACGTGCAGGAACTCATCGTCATGCTTAAGAATAGGCAGAAGCAGGCTGCCAATTCCACCAGCACATGCCTGGAAAGGAACGCACACACTCCTGGGAGGGGAACAATTAGTTTAAATATTTCTGTAAAGAATTAGGCGCAAGTTGGAAAGACCCAAGGCTTAGGGACCCCAGAGTAGGGTACTGGTTAGAGTACTGTACTGCTGGAACCTAATCAGCATCCAACATATGGCTTGCAATAATGATAATAATATTATTATTAATAATCACCATCATACAAATTACAAACCTCGCATTTGATATAGCGTTTCTCGTGTCTTTTAGACGTCTCAAAGCGCTTCACAGAATATACTGTAACGTGAATTGACTATATTTGTGGGCTAAGCACGGCAGCCAATTGCGCACAGCAGCGTCCCCACCAACAGTCGTGGATTGAAGTGACCGAATTATTGTTTTTCTTAAGGGATTATTATCAGGCGTATGGAGAAAGGAAACTTGCCCAAGGTTTCGTCCTGTTGGGAATCAAACCCAGGTTTCTCGCTTGAGGGACAAGTCTAACCACTGAGTTACAGGATTTTATTACTTATGAATCCCAGAATAATCCAAAAAATAAACTTTAACCTTTCTTTCTTTAAATGAATTGACTGTATATTTGTGGGCTAAGCACGGCAGCCAATCGCGTACAGCAGTCTTCCACAATCAGTCGTGGATTGAGTGACCAAATTATTATTGTTTTTCTTTGGAGGGATTATTATGAGACGTGTGGAGTAAAGAAACTTGCCCAAGGTTTTGCCCGGCCTGGAATCGAACCCAGGTCTCTCATTCGCAAGAGAGTGCTGTAACCACTGAGCTACCGGACTCCATGTCAGTGTTAGTAATCACAACCAAAATTCTCTATAATTGCACAGTTACATATTCAGTCATCAGTAAAAGCTAAAAAAAAATTCAAATCAAACAATGCACACTACCAGCTTCCAATTTCTTTTAGAAAAGCTACGTAACATTAAGCATTCCAGACACGAATACCAGTCTACGCTGTTGGCAGATCTCAGCTGGACAACATCGACTCAAACAGCTGGTCGGTGAGCGAGGGGCGAAAGAAGACTGAAAGCTAGAGTTCTCGCTCCGCTCATTTTTCAGAGATTGCTGCTGTAAAGTGTCCAGACATCGGGAAGATGTAAGATGTCTGCGCGCTGGGCAGAGTGTCTCTTACGGTGGACTCGCTGTCCCAAGGTGAAGACCTGTGAATTACCGCTTGAGAATGGAACCAGGCTCCGGCGAGCAGGACTAAATAAGGGGGGAAAAGAGGAAACAAAGCAGCCTGCACCAAAAATGAGAAAAATGTTCACGCAATTTCGAGCTGTGCATCACCAGCCAAAATAGGAATCTAACCAAAACCCAGAGTCCAACACAGGTATAATTTCTCCACAGAATAGATTTGGTAAACGCTATAAACACTGACCTGTAGCACACACAGTCTTGCAGTCTTGCTGCTACTCAAATGATCTGGCAATTTATATGTAATCTTTTTTTTTGCTTTAAAAAGGCCAGTGTGTACACAGGTACTATTTCCTGTGCAACCAAGTCACAAGACAGCTAAAAATCAACATTTTTTTTTTAGTTTTCTGAGGTCAGTATTACAAGTTAATCAAGGTTTTATCCTGCGTCAACATCAAGCAAAAAAGAAAAGTGATGACATGAGTAAAGTAGGCTAAAACCCATTGCAAGTAAAATAGTATTCCCAGACGTTTAATAGTGATGGGCAAACAATGTTTGTGTGCTTTGAACTGGGTAGTGGGTCAGGCAAATATTAGCAGACTTGTCGCGGATGATAAAGTTCCAGGGTATCGACTCGGCGCAGGAATGTAAAGATTTTAAACAGCAGCAGATTCAAGGCAGTCAAGGTAATGCCAAACGCTAAACACGGAGTTACAAGTATTCGAACAGTTAATACAGCGGTTTCACTCACCATCTGCCTCTCCAGCTCCTGACTGACACCCATGCTCTGGTGATCAGTCCAGAATATGTTGCCGTCAGCTGTTGCTTCCTCTAGAGCCAAAGTCCCAGAGGCCAGCAGTTCCTATGTTTACTCTTCAGCTACTTCTTTCCAGGGCAAAGGTGACAAGTCTCTAATGAGTCCTTACTTGGTTTGCAGAGACCAAACGGGCACCTCAATGTCACCGTAGGTTAGGAAAGCAAGTACGGTGTACAGTAAAAGCCCGTTTATCCCTCACCTAATCAACTGTAACTTCCGTATAACCGGCATCGCAAAAAAAAAGGTCCGCGTTCAATTAACCGGAATTTATCCGGAAAAATCCATGACTTTGTTTTTGGTGGTGTTGCGTTTTGGGCCGAATATCCGGCACGCGCTTTAACTGGCATCGGCCGGGTCCCCGAGGGTGTCGGATACACGGGCTTTTACTGTATAAACCTCAACTTCTTTATATTCCCAAAGGATGTTTCCAAACTTCTCAATGGCACGGTCACTCCTCAAACTCAACCCCAGAGGGTTTATTAGCAAGGAATGCGATGAACACAGATCCGCATTTGTCCTCAATATTCTTGAACAACTCTATCCTCATAAATTTTTTTAAAGTAATTCTTACATACAGTACAATGGACACGAGCAGCTTGTGAACAAGATACTGTAACACAAAGCAGCTTTGTATACCATCAGTACGTTAACATTACTTAAGCTAATATTCAACAGTTACTTGCATTTATTTGCTGGGGCTGGGATAACTCGAGATGCCTTTGACATACTTTTCGATCAATACCATCCTCTTTCAACATACCTTTGGCCATCTTCTTCCTCAGCCCCGCCCCCTCCCCTCTCCTTCGTCCCCAAACCTCCCACATTATACCAGCAGGTCAGGTGCAAACTCTTCAGCGCCTCAGGACGCTGTCCTGACATGAAAGCTACTATATAAATGCAATTCCCCCACACGATCCTAAGAGTGGAGCATCAACCCTCTCCTAGGTCTGTCATCACACTTGGCCCTCGAATAAATGATCCAGGTATCCCTCCCCACCCGTGGCCTCGCCAAACCCGAATCTCAGGTATCCGCGGTTTGCTAAATGCAACAACCCTCGCAAACCGGGTTTTGCGTATCCGTGATTTAAATCCGCGGGTTTCAATTTTCAAGTTTAACGTAGCGTAGAGCACTGGGACCCAGTTGCGATGTCACAATCAACCAGCGAGATGTCGCTTCTCTTTTAGGATTAAGGTAAATCTCCGTTGATTTCCCCCCCACCCTCTGTGTCATCCACCCCCTACCCAGCCCTCCGTGTTACCCCCCCCAAGCCCTCTTTGTTACCCCCCCCCACACCCAGCCCTCTGTGTCACCCCCCCACCCCACTCTCCATCTCTCTCTCTCTCTCTCTCTCTGTAAATCAGACAGCCTGAGTGTCTGATTGCTGCAGATCCTGGCAGCTAACGCGCCCAAACCTATTTTCCGTATCCCCAGGTATGTTATAACTGTATATGTTTTTTTTGTGTTTAGCTCTACTAGCTCTACAGGGGCCTGCATTTTCCAAACACGATTTTACCAAACACAAGAGGCTTACAGGAACGCATCCCTCGCAGTTGGGGAGGGATACCTGTACCTGTATTTGATAAAGCACCTTTCATAGTCAGGAGGATGTCTCAAAATCTTTCGCTTGTGATGTGATGTAAGGGGTAAAGTCTATGCATGTGAACACATCAGTCAACTTGTACACAGCAATGTCCCACAAATACGTTGAAAGGGATGAGACATCAAACCAAGCTCTATTCTGCCCGATCAGGTGGACGTTAAAGATCTGATGAGATCAGTTAACAAAAAGGGGAGTTTCTCCTGGTATCCTAGCCAAGCAACCACCAGATAAATCATTATATATAATAAAAGCCCATTTATCGGGCACCCTCCGGGGAGGTCGACTAATTGACTGTATCGGATAATTGGGCAGCAAGTTGCCGAAAACCCAACACAAAAAATGTACTTGTTTTAAAACATACCATATTAATAATATACTAAATACCGTATATTTCCGCGTATAAGGCGCACTTTTTTTCAGGTCGGAAGATCTCGAAAGTTGGGGGTGCGCCCTATACGCAGGTACAAGCAATTTTGAGCCTCGGAGATACAGTAAACAGGGGGGGCGGCCGGCGCGCTGTCAGCCAGGGTTTGGTCAGTGTCCGGCGGGGGTTGGGAGGAGCGGGTGACGGGGCTTCGGCCTCAGCCGCCCGGGCAGCAGCAGCAGCAGCGACTTCAGTGCTGTGCCTGCTGCCTGCCTTCAGCCGAACCCAGTCTGCCTGCCTCACTCCCTGCCGCTCTCTCTCCCTCCCTCCCTCCCTCCCTCCCTCCCTCCCTGCCTGCGTGCCGGCCTGCCTCTCTCCCTCTCTCTCTCCCGGGCTGCCGGCCTGCCGCTCTCCCTCCCTCCCTCCCTGCCTGCGTGCCTGCCTCTCTCCCTACCTACCTGTCTCTCCTCCCTTCTGCCGGCAATATCATTGAGAATGCTTCCGTTTTTTTTCACCAAGAAAAGGTCAAAAACGGGGGGTGCGCCTTATACGCGGGTGCGCCTTATACGCGGAGATATATATTGTACGGATACTTACCAATAAAGATTCCAGCACACTCGTTAAAATGATAGGTAAAAACTCAGAGTTCGTAACTTTAATAAGTTTAATAAGTGCGCATACGCACGCATTGCGCAAAGTGAGCACACTCGCGATTGCTGGAATGGGGAATTGTCCCGGGAGGGGGGGTCGCGGAATCCGGTTGATCGGGTCATGGATAAACGGGATTTTACTGTAGTTACTTGATCATTGCTGTGTGCAAATTGGCTGCTGAGTTCGCCTCTAAAAATAGTCAGTATACTTTACCATAAATTCTGCGAAGCCCATTGAGATGCCTTCCTGACGCGAAAAGCACCGTTTAAAATAATGCAAGATCATGGTTTTATTATCTCTGTTGCATTATTTCCAGTTGATCCAAGAAATTAATTCTGCTTTATCCCCACAGTACTCTATGTCCCTGTTCCATTCTTACACGTTATTCATCATACTTTAGAATTGTTTCAGCATCTTACATAATAACCAGGCAATCCATATGCTGGAAACCCCAATCACGCTTGCAGAACCTAAAGAATCAATAAGGGATAGAATTACACAGAAAAATCACAGCACGAAAACAGACCATTCAGTCCATCTAGTCTGCGTGAACATTTATACTGTACTCCACGAGTATCCATTCCTCCTAATGTGTATGAATCAAGTTTCCTGTTAAACAGGTGGAAACTTCCTGCATTGAGTTCCATTCTCATCACCCTCTGTGGGAGGTTATTTAAAAAAAAAACATTTCCTCCTAAACTCCCTTTTAGTTCTGCTAGTGACATGTAGATCTTTTAATTATACTCCCTTGTTTATGACTCAGCAACAAGTGGAAACTAATACCAGGATTTAGAGATCAAACCTTTGCTAATAATCTGAGAAATTCACATTTGAGATTAGGTTAAGTGCCAGAGAAACCCTCGCCCAGTATCTCTCGGGGTTTAGCACTGCGCCAGTATTCCAGTCAAGCGCAGTGACTGTATCATGCTCTAAGTTCAGAAGTGTGATGACATTCAAGAAATGCAATAATGGGTGTAATCCTAAACTGTTTTTAAGAAAATAATTTGAGATGAAAATGCTGAAATTCAGCCCGAGGTGTTCAAATGACAATTACGTCAACGTTAAAACCCTTAATTGCTTGAAAGCTGTCAACTCCCTCCCACTGTATTGGTTCCCTTCCTTTGCAGAATATCTTCTCCACTCAATAATAACAATAATAATCCTTGCATTTGATATAGTGCTTTTCACGTCTTCTAGAGTCTCAAAGCGCTTCACAGAATGTGCTGTAAAGTGAAATGGATGTATGTTTTGTGGGTGAATTGCACCAGCCAATTGCACACAGCAGTGTCCCACAAACAGTCATGGATTGAAATACTGTATGTTCTTTTGATGAGGGATTATTACGAGGCCCAAGAACTCAGCATCACAACATGTAAATGCAACAGTCCTACACTGAAAACAGATGAAATGAGTCATACAAATTAATTGGAACTCCCATCTATAAACACACTCAATTATACCCATAGGTTTGCTTATAGAACACCAACATTGTTTTAACCCCCCAAATCTAGAACGCAGAGAAAGCTGGCTGGTGCTTTGAAACTAACCAGATTTCTGTATCCATGAGCGGTGGGTGAAACACAAAGTGCTGCGAGTTCAAGGAACCAAACTGCAGTAAAAGCCTGTTTATCCGTGACCCGATCAATCGGATCGCGAGACCCCCTTCCGGGGCAATTCCCCATTCCAGCAATCACGAGTGTGCTCACTTTGCGCATGCGTGCGTATGCACACTTATTAAATTTACCAACTTGAGGATTTTTAACCGATCAGTAAAAAATGCTTTTTTAACGATCTATTTACCATGTGTGCTGCAATCTTTATTGGTAAGTATCCATACAATATTCTGTTACTATTTAGTGTATTATTAATATGGTATGTTTTAAAATAAATAAATGTTTCTGTTGGGTTTTCGGCAACTTGCCGTCCGATTATTAGTCAAATCACAGTCAATTAGTCAACCCCCCCCCCCCCCCCCCCCCCCCCCCCCGCACCCGGAGGGTACCGGATAAACGGGCTTTTACTGTACAATGAAACTCACCTAAGTCTTATCTCTATAAATTGTATAAACCCCTAAGTCATACATTCATTGGAGTCCCATTCAGTTTCCCATCAAAACTGCATAGATTTCTGCACTACTCATATTAATCAGCTCCTAAATGGCAACTCCACTCCCCAGCCACCCACTTACTGGAGGTCTTGAATGACTTACATATCCATCGATTAAAATTTTCTATGACTTCTATAATTTGCCTGTACAAGTCATATTAAATGTAATGGTCCCGACTAATACCACTTGGATGTGGTTTACTCACTGTGTTATAACTCGACTCTAGTACACATCAACTCATTTCGAACTCATTCGGAACTGTTAAGTTTTAAAATTAACTCCATCCCAAAACATCTTTGATGAATCATTCAGGAATACTTTGCCCCACATTGTTTCTTTGTTTACATCAAAGAATAACATTTTTAAAAAAAACATTTCCCTTTTAAGTTAAATTAGCATTCATTACCTGACAATTGAGACAAATAGACATCAGGAACACACATCCAGGCCAGACAAGACAAGGTAATCTCTCTGCCAAGTTACCACAGTGTTAAACTCACAATATGGAGAACATATTGAAAGAAATCTAAATGAAAGATTCTCAATTGAAGAGAATCCATTCACGCAAGCTTTGCGGGGAAAAATAAGTTTGCAGATTCCGCTTGGAGTGTTTAAGAGAACTGGTTGGTCTCTGACCACAGATCGTTCCAAGTGTACTCGAAGAGCTCAAGTTTCACGAAAGAAGGGTGCCTATGCCTAGCTGCTGAAGTGATAAATGAAAATTCTGATGCCCAAAGGAGAAAGAACAAATAAAGCAAACCTCTTATGGCTTTTAAAAAATATATAATAATTTTCCATCTGTACCTATTTCAAGAATGGGAGCAACAAAAAATAAATGGCAAATTTAAAAACATTCACTTTGGTCCACTACCATGATGTGCAAAAGCATTCTTAGCTTTTATTTTGCAGTATAAATATAGTCAGTAGATATATATACATATATATATATATAGAGAGAGAGAGAGCGGTGGGGAGGAATTCATCAATTTGTTGTTTTATATTATAATTTTGAAACCTGCTCATAACATCCAGTAACCAGCATTACTTCATATCTGGTGAATGATTTAAGTTCTCAAGCACTCACCTAAAAAAATAAACACAGGCTCCACGATCACAGGTGAGAAGGATTCCACTTGATGGAACTATTGTTAGTCCATTACCTGAGGTGCCCGTGCTGAAAAATTCAAACGTTGACATGTTAATTATCAGCCCTCACACCCAACAGAAGTATTCAAGAAAGCAAACAAAGCAAAAAAATTGGAGAATGATTTTGAAATATCCCACAACAAAAGATAATTACTGTGCTAGAAACTTGCTGGTAGTAGACATATCGATATATCTGTTATATCCGATATAATTTTCATATGGATACGCCGATATAGGCATTTCAAAAATATCGATATATCGAAAAAGTCGATATATCAAAAAAAATCAGAATGCGCGCACACTGGACTCCCCCAGCCCCACCAGTGGAAACAGCCAATTTACATTAACATTATCGAACGTGAGTATAAACTAGGGGCCGGCGATATATCAATATATCGCTAAAACACGATATAGTTTTCATATCGATACACCGATATAGGCATTTCAAAAATATCGATATATCGAGAGAAAAAATCAGAATGCGCGCACACTGAACTACAAGACCCAGAATGCTCATCTCTATACACACTGCACAGACCGAGGTGCAAAGCCGCCATATTGTATTCATAGTCCTCGAATACAATATACAGGTATGCAAGGGGTGGTGGGGGGGGGGGGTGGGGGTGGAGAGAGACGACGGGGGTGGGGGGAGGGGGAGAGAGACAACGGGGGTGGGGGGTGCAAGAGAGGGACGGGGGCGGGGGGGGTGGGGGAGGGGAGGTGGATGTGATAATATAGATAGATAGAGATGGGGGGGATGTGAGAGAGGAGAGAGACACAGAGACACAGACAGAAAAACACAGAGATGGAGAGAGTGAGAGACACAGAGAGAGAAAGATATTTACCTCTTGAGGAGATAGGCCCCGAATGCGCGCGCACCCATTGGAATGCGCGCACATGCGCAGTACGAAAAACCCTAAAGTATCAATATTTCGGTATATCTCGATATGAGCCCATCGATATATCTAAATCAGAAAATTTCCATATCGACGGATCCTAGTATATACCGTCTATTAGGTTCCTCCCCATAAAATTATTTTTTTTTAGCAGCGTGGAGGGAGCAGACAGATTAATATGGGGCTATGATGTTGGGAGTGGTAAAGGGAGCAAGACTGTGGAGGACCTTGAAAGTAATAACAAGCGTTTTGTACTCGATTCTCTGAGGAATGGGGAGCCAGCGAAGCCGGGCAAGAATGGGGTGAATAGGTGACAGTGAGCAGGCGGTTGGAGTAGTCAGGCAGGGACGTAACGAAAGAGTGGATCAGAGTCTCGGCGTCCTGTGGTAGGAACAGTGGCGGAGGCTTCGGATCGGCTCAGTGAGGCGAAGAGTGCGGCCATGAATGGCGAGAGTGTCAGCGGCCGAGTTGAGGAGGAGCTGCTGGGAGCCAAGCAGAGTGGCCTGCCTGTCCTTGCCCACACTGAGCTGGAGGTAAGTTGACTCTTGCCCAGGACTTGATGTCAGACGGACAATTAGCCAGGACATCAACGGTCCTGGAGTTTGAGGGTGGATTACACAAATATTTGCATTGTGCAACAACGCTTGCCGTGTTTAATGTAACTGTCACTTCAGCTTTGAAGAAAGTGAATCTCCCGAGCTTTGATAAAGGCAGTTCTGGCAATCAAAGGCAAATCCACCCAGTTTACAGAAGGTTCCATTGCCTAATCACCAGCAGGATATTTTGCCATCGTTGAGTAACATAGTTTTTCATAACTGTTCCGAAATCAAAGTTCACAGCACATTTATGCCAAGTTAGTCTACTGATCTTGAGTTGGAGATTGTAATGTACGTTACTCAAATGATTCCTATTGCCCTTCTCCCATTCTGCTAATGACTATCTGAGTGCATCTGCAACCCGCCAGAGATGTTAAAAAGGTTTATATTTAGCTTTGGCTGTTTACATTCATCTAAACCATATAAAACTGTAAACATACAAGCCAGTAAAATTGTATAGGCAGTTAAGGTGTTACACCTCATCCCTCTTCCCCCACCATTACCATGTAGAATAATAATCAAATCATAATGGAAATATTTTTACTTTTTCTCCAGCCCTGTTTAGCACCCAGGGAATAATATGTCTGTGGGAAAAGAAGAGTTTTTTGTTTTATGAGCTATGTAGCTCTTTATCAACATCAAATGAAGTATTATGTTTCTAATAATAGTTTATCTTTTTAAAAAAGTTTAAAATGTTTCTCTGCATTTAAAAAACATCGTACAGTGTTGGGATAACTTCTTGTTCAGTTATCTTCATTTGTCGTCTAGTGTTTTGAAGCATGGCTTGTATCTAGCTCATTCCAAATTATTCTTGTATTGTGATTTAATCTACAGTGTTTGATCTACAGTATTTGTATAGTATGTGGAGTCCTGTAGCTCAGTGGTTAGAACATGCCTTGAGACCTGGGTTCGATTCCAGGCAGGATGAAATCTTGGACAAGTTTCCTTACTCCACATGCCTGATAATAATCCCTTGAAAAAAAAAGACCAATAATAATTTGGTTGTTTAAATCCACAACTGTTTGTGAGACACTGCTGTGCGCAATTGGCTGCCGCATTTCACCCACAAATATACAGTCAATTCACTTTTACAATATGTTGCATGAAACGCTATGAGATACCTAGAAGATGTGAAAAGCGCAATATCAAATGCAAACAAGGATTATTATGATTACAGTTAACCCTCGCCGAATGTTCCTGGAAAACTGCGCACTCAGTAAAATCGCGTTGGATCAGCTTAACAAGTAATGGGAAAGGGGGGGGTCAGGGGAACCCAGGCACAGGCTGCCCACCTCAAGCCTCCAGGCACATCCACACCCGACCAATGTAAGGTACGTACTGAGGCTGGCTACAGCCGGCTGGCCCGCTCTCCCCACTCTCCCCACTCTCCCCACTCTCCCCGCTCTCCCTGCTCTCGTCTCCCCATACCACCTGGGAAGTGGGCAAATCAGGGGGAGCGCGGGAGGGAGGCAGAGAGCAACTGGGGAGAGGGAGAGGGGAGAGGGCAGCCAGGGAGAGGGCAGAGAGCCGCCGGGGAGAGAAGAGGGCAGCTGGGGAAGGAGAGGGCCAGAGAGCAACCCGGGGGAGGGGAGAGAGAGCAGGCGGGGAGGGGACGGGAGAGGGGCAGAGAGCTGCCGGGGAAGGGAGGGGAGGGGAGGGGAGGGGAGGGGAGGGGAGGGGAGGGGAGGGGAGGGGAGGGGAGGGGAGGGGAGGGGAGGGGAGGGGAGAGGGCAGGGAGCTGTCGCCCTGTAAAGCCATCTCTAAGCTTAACTTCCCAAGTGTGCATTGTGTGGGGCTGGCGTCCTCGCAGGAACATCGCGTATGTGCACGGGCGTACGCCAGCGTGGACACGCAGGTTTTACCCGCGTTACGCAAAAGACTGCCACATTTTTTTCTTGGCGTATAGTTGAATTCGCAATCGAGAAAGTCACGTACGGTGAGGGTTAACTGTATTGGTATATCACTGAGTGGGAGCATGTTCAGATTGAAGAGGAGGGAGGGGACTGAGGACAGAGCCCAGGGTGCGGGGGCTATAGGAGAAGCTGTTGGTGGCCACCAAGTACAGACTGTAGGAAAGGTATATTAATAACAATTGCTACTGTGCCCGCTGGTGAGTAGGTATGGCGCCAGTGGATAGAGAGAAGTTAACAAAGTCTGTTAGTAGGGGAGGGTAGCGGGGGGTGCCAGAGTGAGGGGGGGTTTCCGGTAGAAAGGCTCAGGATGACAGAGCCCCTCGACTCTGGACTTGGGAAAATCCATTTTGCATTCGGTGTTGGAGGAGAGGCATGCGAGGGCGGATCGAGGAGTTGGTTTATGGTAGAAAAGACGAGTCTGTGGTTGTACTTCGCGTCCCAAATGATTTTGAAATAAAGGGCTGACTTAGCTGAGGTGAGGTGAGGGCAGAGCGGCAGGTCTAGCAGTGAACCGTTGATTTGGATTTTACGACAGATGCATTTGACGGAACACACTCGAGATTTGAAGGAGCGGACGTGGCTTGTGTGTCGGGGGGATTTGTGCGAGTCGGAGGGAAATGGAGGAGTTAAGGGATCTGAAATGTCTTTGTCAGTGACGGTCCCAGGTGATCACCAAGGTCTAGCAGGTGGCCGTGGATGTGAGTCGCAGAGTTGATGCGGAGGGCGAGGTTGTGAGAGGAGAGGAGGCAAAGAGAAGTCAGCTAATGTGGAGCAAGAAGGGCTGAAGTGGAGGTTAAAGTTGCCCCCAAAAGGTCAGTAAATAGCACAAGTGGTGCTCCTGCTGAAAAAAGACTTGACCTAGAAATAATTTGAAAAACATATTAAGCTTAATCATCTTTAAAACATATTTTTTAAATATTAATCAGATCAAGGTTAATTATATTTAACAACTGCCTCCAATGGACCATAAGCTCCTGTAGCTCAGTGGTTAGAGCGTTCACCTCACGAGCGTGAGACCTGTATTCGAATCAAGGCAGGTCAGGGTGAAACCTTGGGCAAGTTTCCTTACTCCACACGCCTAATAATAATCCGTCCCCAAAACAACACAATAATAAAATTGATCATTTCAATCCACAACTGTTTGTGGGACGCTGCCGCATTTCGCTTTTCGTCCTCAAACATAGTCAATTCACTTTACAGTATATTCTGCGAAGAGCTTTGAGACGGCGACAAGATGTGAAAAGTGCGATATCAAACGCAGGGCTTATTATTATATATAAAAGATTGGGGTTTGAAGAGTTATGGGGATAAGGCAGGGCAGTGGGATTGAACAACGATTAAGTCGATGCAGACTCGATACACTCTTTCCGCAACGTAAATGTTTATGATTCTGTTCTGTGAAATATTTTCTCTACTGCTCTCAATAGTGAAAGCAACATATTCCTATGCAAGACTGTCAACTGTACAATCTGCGGTTCTTTCATAAGGCTCATATTTTTAAGACTCTGTTACACTTCAGCGTGCATATTAGACGCATACTTTTGCTAACACACAATTTTATTGCATTAGGAGTTACAAAGCGTTAACTGGGTGAAAACACATTCTCTCCTTTCTAATTCAGTCTATTATTAGAAACTCAGGTCACGCCCAAATCAGCGCTTCCACTCAATTCCGACGATAATATTGGAAAATTAATTTCTGAAAACAACTACCGATGTCTGAGTCAAGTCAAAATAAACATTCAACTCGAGAATCACAAGGTTAAAAATAAATGGAATTCAAATACCAAACTCAGGATATTTTTGAACACATTACATTGAAATGCGGTTTGCTTCACTGCTCTGATTTAATGATCTAGAACGTCACTGTAACAGCCACTGCGATGGCAGTCAGCCCTTATTACAGTATTGGGGACTACTGACTGGAAAGGATAGAAGGAGGGGAGGGGGGGGGAATTGCAATCCACGATTTTCTTGCAAGTGAACAGAACAATTTCCATGAACACTTTGGGTAAGTGGCTCTACTCTGGTCGTCAACAATTCAAAGTTTGCTGGTCAGTAGCCAAGAGAAGAAGGGGTCACCTCATTGTCCTTCACCCAATCAACGTTTGGGACTTGTGCTCTTTTGTCCTTCCCGAATATCCATTTTAATTTGAACCAAAAACAGAAGTTGCTGGGGAAACTCAGCAGGTCAGGCAGCATCCATGGAGAAAGGAAAAAGAGTCTACAACCGAAGTTCTGACGAAGGGTGGTGGACCCGAAACGTTGACTCTTTTTCCTTTCTCCATGGATGCTGCCTGACCTGCTGAGTTTCCCCAGCAACTTCTGTTTTTGTTTCAGATTCCCAATATCTGTAGTTGTTTTGTGTTTTATCCATTTTAATTTGTTTACAATGCTCGATGACTTCACAAAAGATAGAACAGTATAATAATAATCCTTGCATTTGATATAGCGCTTTTCACATCTTCTAGTCGTCTCAAGGTGCTACATCTGCTTGACATCTCAAAGAGCTTCACAAGAATATACTGAATTGTTTATATATTTGTGGGGGAAACATGGCAGCCAATTGCGCACAGCAGTGTCCACAAACCGTCCTGGATTGACATGACCAATTTATTTTTTTGATGGATTATTATCAGGCGTGTGGAGTGGGGTAACTAGCCGAAGGTTTCTCCCTGACCTGCTGGGAATCGAACCCTGGTCTCACGCTTGTAAAGTGAGTGCTTTAACCATTGGTTTGGCAGCTGATAGTCAGTGAAGACAACACAGTTTCTACTGTCGATTGAATTCCACTGTGGGGAGTCACTTATCAGTTTACACACAAAGAGGTCATAAACAGATGCATTGCATAAACTTTACTGACTAGAAAATTCCGACGTTTAATTCCCTGTTTACGCAGACACAAAGATCCAACCCGGTTTGGTGCTAAAGACCCTAGAATTGGTCTTGGGATCTCTGGATTTGAGGCCTGGCACAAAGATCACATGGTTCCCATTTTTAAGTATCTTGAGTGAAACCAACTTCAAAGTGCAAGCTTGTATATACAGTACACAACCTGTCATTCTAGAAACATACCACTGTTGATTCGGGATATGCTATTCTGTATTTAGTGCTCTGAGACGCTTATAAGAGCTTTGAGGCGCTACCCTGCGTTGAGGGTGATATAGGTGCAAGTTATTGTACTTCCAAATATCTTCTACATTTATTATTTGCCAACCCCTTTCCACTCACCTGACTACGAAATCACTGCAAATGATGGGGTTACAGAAGAGCCCAAGTTCTATAAACCATAATTTTACACAACACCCGGTTTCAAAACAACACTTCACAGCTGGCTGCGTGCCTTCAACACATTTATGCAGATCAGTGAATATCTTCTGGCCTGTACAATAAAGCAGTCACTTAACCCTTCAGGGTCTCCAAAGGCAAACCAATATGGACACTGCTTTCAGCGCCTTCGGACGTCCTCTGGACATGAAAGGTGCTAAAAAAAAGAGTAATTTTGTTGTTGTTGTTTAAATTGCCAAAATGGACAGTAAGACAATCGTAATTCATGTCAAACTCCAGAGAGAATAATGCTACCTGTCTTACATTACCCACTGGCCACAAGTGACGTGGTTTGTGACGGCTAACCAGGAGCAAAACATAAAAATAAAAATAGTGACTCTCTATAAGGCTGTCTTCATACCTCTCTATCTATCTTTAGCAGACCCAAGTATTTCAAGAAATTATGATTTAAAATGCTACTTCATAACCTCCACGAGTCAATCTTACCAGGTCTGGGTTCATTTATTCCAGTCACACGTCAGGCACACGGACATCAACAACATTTACTGACAATGGATGAACAAGCAACCATCTTGCAGTAACAGCCCCTGCCTCACCTCTCGCTCTGCAGAAAGGTGCAGTCAACAACCCCTACAGTCTCTGAGGAAGTCCCGTCTCTTACAGCGAGTATTTTGCATGCCTCCTGGGAAGGTGGTTGGGTAGGATTCCAGCAATAACTGCAACCACGGGCTCAAACATGTTTGCACACCAAACCTGATGATGCACCATCACCTGGCACCAGCTTTGAGGGATTTGTCAAGTTGTAATTAAACATACCTGGGTAGAGACTTGCGGTGGCGGAAGTCAGCACGATCCTGGAACTTATTTATAGAAATCCTGATTTGAACAGCAGCGTAATAGCCAACGGTAAATGAGGGGAGCGGCAAGGGAAAGCAAGCAAATCGCGAAGAACAGCAATCTACCCGCTGTACTTTGCCACATAAATGCACAAGTATTATATACCAGCCAGCAGGAATACAAAGGATGCATTTGTCGGATTATTCAATGCTGTGACAAAACAAGAGCACTAAACACAATGTAAGTAATCACTCAGCCCACTACCTACTTACTCAGTTATAAGCACGTCATCATGTATGGAAAAATATCCTTTACAATAAATATCTCTGGAGGTTCCATGTATAAGTCAGATGCATGAAACTCTGGTTTGAATACTTTTAAGCATGTCGATGGGTTTCCATAAGTATCAGGTACACACCCGACTGACGGGAGTGGGAGGGGAAAGTATTGAAAACTAGAATGCCTGGCTCCTTAGTGAGAAGGCGGAGCCTTTTTTGGATATTAAAAAACAAAGCCCAAGATATATTATATGGCGTTAAGCTTTTAAGACTGCAGGAAACCTAAGCTCATGCCCTGTAGTAACCCTCAAAGTCAACCATTCAATTGTCCATTTGGCAGCAAGCCAGGAAAGCAGTCTGCTCCTCCCACTCTTCCCCAAGCTCACAATGAACTCATTACAGTGTGATAAAGGTCAGTGTACGGGGATTGTTATATGATGCTCGCATGCATGGGGTGGCTATTCTGAATGAACAAGTGGACTGAACTGCATACATTTTCTTAGCAAAGGCAACAATCTGCATGTGGGCGACTAACGTTATAAAATCCAACATTTGATTGTTAACTTATCAAGTTTCATTTCACTAAAAGCTCAAGTGGTCTCCGGTGATTTGATTATCCAAACAAAATTTAGACAGAAAAACAAATAACAAGAGACTTCAATGGGAAGAATACCTTTACCCTACAGTGGACAAGAATTACCCAAGAAAAACTGTTGGCATTTACAAGGACCCCCTTGTCCATTGCAGAAAATGCATAGTTATTGAACTAAATACCTATTGTAAAATAAATGTAGCATTAAAAACTAATTTATCACTCGGCAAGGTATCAGTAACTGAATACGATAACAACTTTGATTTATATAGCGCCCTCCACGCCAGACGGCGTCTCAGATTGAAGATACTATACGAGAAATATTATGGAATATACTTGGATTACTGAAAGATGGACAAATGGTTCAGTGAAAAGGAACATGAGACACAGACTAGGCAGGCCTACCGGGTTCACCAATAGCAAATGAATGCCAAACAATAACTTGCATTCATATAGCGTCCTTCACACAGGGCACACAGGGCTCTGAGCGCTTTCAGAACTAAACAAACTTCTGAAGGAGACCATGCTCTCAGTTGCCCATCACCCCTTCCCCCCCCACCTCCCCACCCCAACCACTTTTTATTTTTCAAAAATAAATTCTACAAATTGTCTTTCAAAATTGCTGGAAATCTGGACTACTTCATACTCCTCAGGGCAAGACTTGGTGTTGCATGAATAATAAACCTCAATGAGACAAAGTAGTCAACATTTCAACCCTGGCAATTCGTCTCTTATTCCATTTTTGAGCGGATTTGCACACTTCATCGACATAATCCCGCTCAAAATCTTACTCGGAACAAACATCGTTTAGTGCACAACTTCCACACACAATAATTCATAACAATGATGCTGCGCACAGCTGGGTCACAGCTAAGTTAAACAGAAACATCTGAAACATGACAGTGAGTCTCCATTTTCCCTCCTCTGTGGTGTAAAGGTATATCCTTAAAAAGCCATTTTCTCATTTTAACAGATTTCAAAGTAAAGAATTATGGAGTGGACGCGGTACGGAAAAACTAGTCAGCGGTTTTATCAAATCTGATGTACTTTGGTTGCTGGAAATAGGTCAGGCAAAATCAATTGTATAATAATTCAGCTGCAGTGGAAACTGAATATACCCTGGCTTCCAAAGTACAGTAAGAAGCGGGATAAGATAATGGGTAACGCATAGAATAACTACAAATATAAGCCACTGAATTCATACTGCAGTATAAGTGTAATTTGTTGTTGTATGTCCTGTGGTGGAATGGACATTACTTAAGTTTCATGGCTCGTGGTCCATTTTATATCGTAATCCATTAACAGTGAACAAAATAAAGAATAAATCATTTTGCTGTAAAAATCCTATTCAAGTTGGAGGGAGAGCAATGTTAAAAAAGACGTTGGATTGAAAAATGTAAGGCCAGGTAAAGTACTACCTTTGAGAGTCTTACAATTCTACAGAAATACAGCACAGTGCTAGAGAGACTCCTCACAAACCAAGACTGGACACCAGACGATTATACTACTAATAATAACAATTCTTGCATTTGATATGGCGCTTTTCATGTCTTCTAGACGTCTCAAAGCGCTTCACAGAATACTGTAAAGTGAATTGACTGTATATTTGTGGGCGAAACAGCCAATTCTCTTTCAATGCATGTTGTTGTACAATAACGTCAAGTATTGTCACAGGCTGTCCTGCAGTCCAAACCCAGCAAATGTAGAGTATCAATGTGCCATCGTTCCCCTCCCCCCATTGTTTCACAGGGATTATTATTAGGCGTGTGGAGCAAGAAAACTTATGCACGGTTTCACCCTGCCAGGAATTGAACCCAGGACTCTCGCTTATAAGGCGAATGCTCTAATTACTAATATACAGGACTCAACAACAACAACAACAACAACAAATTACATTTATAGAGCGCCTTTCACGTCGGGAGGACGTCCCAAGGCGCTGCACAGGAGGCGTGTGACCCGAGCTGGACTCCTGTATTATACTAATAATCCTTGTCACGTTTCGAGAAGTCTCATAGTATTTCACTAAAAATAAAAAGTAAAGTAAATTTACTGTATATTTGTATATTGTATATTGTGTGGGCGAAAACGACCAATATATGAAAGCTAGGTGCAGAGTGCGGAGTGGGGGGGGGGGGGGGAGAGGAAAACAAGAAGGGTGAGCATTATTTTGCAAAAGCCTGCAAAAATATAATTTTCTGGGCTGAGAGTTCTTACAACACTGCGGCTGACAGAAGTCAATACAAACATTGAGAATTAAAAGTCCTGCAGCTGCTGCTGCTCTAATCAGAGGTTATACAACTTGTGAGATACTGGCGTGTTTTGCAGTCTACCAATCCTGATCATCCGTTCCAGCTGCAGAGACAAACTTTTTTTTTTTAAAATGAGCCACCAGATAACAGATAGTGTGTGGTGGAGAGAACAGATCAAATGCCAACCCTGACAAATGTACTTTTGTTGAAAGTAAAAAGAGAAGGAGATAATCAGTTAATAAAACGCACCTTGCGGGATAATGGTTTGGGGTTTTGATCTCCAACTCTGTTGGAATGTAGGCTGATTGCTTTCTCATGCAGCCATCTTCATGACTGAGCATCTTAGCTATCAGACGAGGATAGTATCAGGTTTAGTTGAGACTCTGCCTACCGTTAAATATTCTGCTGGCACTGTAAGCTCATATTACTTGGGAGGCCCTGGATGGCTACTTAACCCACATTAAAAAAAACACAGTCAGTCGTTCAGCTACAAGCACCTCAAAATACAGTAAAAGCCTGTTTATCCGGCACCCTCGAGACCTGGCCAATGCCGGTTAAACGGCATGACAGATATTTGGGCGGCCAGCTGCCGAAAACCCAACACAATTTTTTTTAATATACCATATTAATAATAGACTAAATAATAACAGAATATTGTAAGGATACTTACCAATAAAGCAATAAATATCGATTACAGTCTATAAACACAGCACACAATCATGAAGCAAACTTCTACAACGGTAGACGCTAGTGGCTTAAAGCAATACTGTAGATGTCTCTTTCAATGCATGTTGTACAATAACATCAAGTACTGTCACAGGCTGTCCTGCAGTCCAAACCCAGAAAATGTAGAGTATCAATGTGTCATCGTTCCCCTCCCACCACCCCACACCCTTTCAGTCTCTTTCCGTTTACTTTTCACTTTCTTTGAATTGGGAAGGCTGACAAGCAGGGAGTTTGCGTAGTCGAGCCGGGATGTGATGAAGGCGTGAATGAGGGTTTCAGCGGCTCCACGTACCCTGACCCACCCACCCTACCATTGGTGGGCGAGCCTTCAGCCACTCTGTCTCCAACCTCTGGAACTCCATCCCTCAGTCCCTCCACCTCGCCCCCTCCCTGGCCTCCTTCAAGTCGCGCCTCAAGACCCTCCTCTTCGACGGTCCCATCGGTCACCCCCAAATCCTCCCCTTTGCCTCCATCCTTCCCGTCCTGACCCCAGCTCGGCTCTGAAACAATGACTATCCAGCGCCTTGGGACGTCCTCCTGACCTGAAAGGCGCTATATGCAAGTGTAATATTGTTGTTGTTTCTGCCAAACAAAAACGGATCTCCACACAATAATTAAAATTAAAAACATTAAAAACGTGAAGTGTCAGTGTGCTATCACAGGACACTCTGAAGTGTAGGGACAATATCTTGTGGGCAAATATGGCAGCATTTGAAGGAGAATTTGAAATGCATCAATTTGTCTTAAGGTAATCTTCTTAGGCAATTAATACGTATCATTTCACTGACTGCACGAGCATTGAGACAGATTTGGAAGCTTTATCTGGTGTGAAGGGAAACACAACCTGCACTATAGAGCCTTTCTGGTATCCTCTGCACTTTAGGATCCAATAATAATCTTTGCATTTGATACAGCGCTTTATCACATTGTTGAGACTTCGGAGCGCTTCACAGAATATACTGTAAAGTGAATTTACTGCACATTTTGTGGGTGAAACGTGGCAGCCAATTGTACACAGCAGTGTTCCACAATCAGTCGTGGATTGAGTGATCAAATTATTAATTTTGGAAGGACTATTACCTCCCCCCACCCCAAAAAAAGTGAACCACCAAATCAACTAACAATCAGTTTCCTACTAACAGCTTGGTAAACGGAGGTGTGTGCAGTAAGGAAACCTGCCTAAATTTTGACCTGTCCAGGAGTGGAACCAGGATCATCTCTCTTGTGAGGCGAGTGCCCTAATCAATGCGCTACAGGATTCTACAAGATACAATCCAATACAGAATTTTCAGGCACAAGTCAGCAAAAAAGAAATCAAAAACAAACTCAATTCCCATCAGCAAAACCATAAATCCCCCAAATAAAATGGCTTATAACTGTCTTGCTGTGGGTAAATTGGCTGCCACGTTCAACTACAAAATAGTCACCCAACACACTTTATAGTAAATACTGCAAAGATCTTTTGAAACATTCTCCCAATATAAAATGTACCATATTCAATACAAAGATTATTATTATTATTATATCATCAGTCAGAATATACAGTACCCATCTGCATTTCCAGCAACAGAAAGGAGCACTAAACTACCAAGGCCCATAATCTCAAATTGTTCTCAATGTACAGCAGAGATTAGCTGTATCTTCAGTCCTATTTTAGTGGAGATTACCCCAGACCTCATCGGTGGGACTATTCCAGCAGCTCTATGTAAATTGCTTAGCAGAGGAGAGGGAAAGGGGGGAAATATCCATATAACGATTAAAATAGTTTCTCACCAGAATTGCTCCAGCTGTTTGTATTAGTGTAATTAGGTTTTGCATTTACTGCTTATCATACATAGAAATGGCAGCATTCTCAGCCAGAAGGGTTAAACTACATTTTAGAATTCATGATCACAGATGTGAATGATAGTTTAGTGCAATAATAATCATCCTTACATTTGATTTGGTGCCTTACCATGTCTTCTAAACGCCTCAAAGCGCTTCACAGAATACGCTGCAAAGTGAACTGAGTATATTTTGTGGGCGATAAATCAAAGAGGACACTGGCAGTCAGTTATTTTTGAAGAGCCTTAAAATTGCATTTAACGTTCCCAGCAATTAATAATAGTTTTAAAGTTTTATGAACATACCCAGCCCCACCCCCGCCCAAATACCACCCGCATACTGGGAGCACAGTCTTTTAGATGCAATGTTAAACATGAGGTCCACCTAGTTTTAGGGGAACTTGAGAGAACTCCTCTGCGGTTTCAAAAGAGAAAACACTTTCCCTGGTTTCCCTAATACTCCGGATTAATTAGTAATTGAGTCATAGCTGTTGGTGAGACTTTATTGACAACTGGCTGATGTGTTTGCATTTCACTTAACAGTAATATCCTTGTGAAACATTAATAATAATAATCCTTGCATTTGATATAGCGCTTTTCACGTCTTCTAGACGTCTCAAAGCGCTTCACTGTAGAGTGAATTGACGTATATTTGTGGGCTAAATGCGGCAGCTAACTGAGCACAGCAGTGTCCCACAAACAGTTGTGGATTGAAAGGACTAATTTTTTTTTTAGGGATTATTATTAGGCATGTGGAGTAAGGAAACTTGGCCAAGGTTTCGTCCTGAACGGATTCAAACACAGGTCTCACACTTGCTTGTAAGGCGAGCGCTCTAACCACCGAGCTACAGAACTCCCAAGCTTAAAAGATGGTGTTTTGCTAAAAAAAAACGCCAGGCTGTTCTGGCTCCAGTGTTTAAAGCCAGAACAAACTAAGGGCAGTCATAAACCTGTGTACGTGTTACAACACAGTCCCAAAAATGTGCCCTTTCACCCAGTTAGAAGATTAAATAACAGATCAAAAAGGGAAACAAAAACAGAAGTTGCTGGGGAAACTCAGCAGGTCAGGCAGCATCCATGGAGAAAGGGAAAAGAGTCAACGTTTCGGGTCTACAACCCGAAAAGGACATTGGCAGTCAGTTATTTTTGAAGAGCCTCACTGCATTTAATATTCACAGCAATTATTGTTGGCTGGAGGCTTTTGTGAACCTATTTTCATCCAACAAGTGTGATAGATTGACAGATATAGTCAAAGTGTCTGTAAAAATCTGCAAACGTCAGGGAAACACCATTATCCTTTTGCCACGGGGAAATTGTTTTTATTAAAAGAAATAGGTGATAAATACGTGATTTTTAAAAAAACTACAGTAACGTGGTCACTTTGGTAAACTGAAGAAAATAAGAGGAACTATTAGTAGTACTTTTTTCAAAAAACATTTCAAGCTTGTTTGCGCAGGAAAAAAAACTGCAAAACATGGTGTTAATTAGTAGGGTCCGTCGATATGGAAATTTTCCGATGTAGATATATCGATGGGCTCATCGATATATCGATAATACTTTCGGGTTTTTTGTACTGCGCATGCGCGCGCATTCAGAGGTGCGCGCACATTCAGGGTGCGTGCGTATTCGGGGCCTATCTCCTCAGAAGGTAAATATCTTTCTCTCTCTGTGTCTCTCACACTCACTCTCTCCATCTCTGTGTTTTTCTGTCTGTGTCTCTGAGTCTCTCTCCTCTCTCACATCCCCCCCATCTCTATCTATCTGTATATTATCACATCCACCCCCTCTCTCCTCCCCGCCCCCGCCGCCGTCCCTCGCTCCTCCCCCCACCCCCCACCGTCTCTCCCGCCCCCACCCCTTGCATACCTGTATATTGTGTTCGAGGACTATGAATACAATATGGCGGCTTTGCACCTCGGTCTGTGCATTGTGTATAGAGATGAGCATTCTGGGTCTTGTAGTTCGCGGCATTCCGATTTTTTACCTCGATATATTGATTTTTTGATATATCGATATTTTTGAAATGCCTATATCGGCGTATCGATATGAAAATTATATCGGGTTTTAGCGATATATCGATATATCACTGGACCCTATTAAGTAGACTAAAGCAACATCTAAGGAAACATTCACTTCAAGATAATACTGTACTTGTATTTGACATAGCACCTGTTTGGTTAAAATGGAAAGTGATTCATAGTTTTTCTACAAAGCGTAGAGACAGCATCTTCATAGACAAACACAGAAGTTAGTCTGCACACAGCAAACAGTTGTGAAGGGACTGACCAGTTTTATTTGGGGAGTTGTTGGCTAAGACACCGGGGATAAACTCCCTTTTCTTTCTGAATAGTGTTACAGGATCCTTAAAGCTTATGGGTGAAGGGCAAGGTAGGGAGGAGGGTAGTGAAAGAGGTGGGAGCGGGGCAGAAGGCACGATCGAAAAGGAGGGTCTTGAGACTGGCCTTGAACGAGGCAAGGGAGGAAGCGAGGCGAAGGGACAGTGAGATGGGAGTTCCAGAATGAGGGGGCAGAGAGGCTGAAAGCCTGGCCAATGATGGTAGGGCAGACGGGAGACATGTAGCAGACCAGAGCCCGCTGAACGGAGGGGGCGGACAGGTTGGTAGGGAGTCGGGAAGTCGGAGCGGGAGGAAGGGGCAAGGCCGTGAATGACCTTGAAAGTGCGGTCGAGAATCTTGAATTCGATCCTCTGGGGGATGCATAGCCAATACAGCCGGGTGAGGGCGGGATTGATGGGGTCGAGGAGCCTAGTGCGGGAGAGGACACGAGCTGCAGAGTTTTAGAAGGGAAGGGCTGGGAAGGACGACGAGGAGGGAGTTTTCCATAGTCAAGCCTTGATGTGACAAATGCATGGGTGAGGGTTTGGCAGCCTGAGGGATGAGGCAAGGTTGTGGGTTCAAGATTCCATAGCTCTATTTGAAAAGAGAAGGAAGTTCCCTCCACTCCACGCTTCAAATCCCTCCACTCATCGGCACCCCCTACCTCTCCGACCTCCTCTCTCCTCAAACCAGCACCTGTTGCCTTCGCTCCAACGGATCTGGCCTCCTCCTTGTCCCCCAAATCCTCCACTCCACCCTCAGCAGATGTGCTTTCAGCCACTACGCCCCGAGGCTCTGGAACTCCCTTCGCCTCGCCCTCTCTCTTCCCAGTTTCAGGCCCCAGCTAAAGACCTTTCTCTGCGACCGCGCCTTTGTTCATCTTTCTCCCCCTGCCCCTGGCTCAGTCCCGGGATCCGTTACTGTGAAGTGCTCTGAGACCCCGTCCGGCGGGGAGGGCGCTATATAAATCAAAGTTGTTGTTGTTGAAGTTTTTCCAGGTGTCCTACCAACCAACTCCATTTTCATCATGTCTATTTGTGAGACAATGCTTTGCATAAACTAGTTGATGCATTTATCCACAAAATAAACATAGCCACACCACGTTACAGTATATCCTATCAAGCACTTTGATATGTCCATTAAGTGACAACACACCAAATCAAGTACAAAGATTATGTATGAAGTTTGGATTTCTGGGGAGGTGATACTTAAAGAGCATCAAACCCAGATGCCATTTAAACATGGGAATTTCCTGTGTCAGGAATGAAAAATGCACATTCTCCCTGGAGGGCTGCCTAACTCCAGACAGCACAAGGCACAGGAGGCACAGGCTGGCAAGAGCCAATACTTGGGCATTGGGTATGGTAGCAGCTAATACTGCACAGCTTGCCATTGAAAGTACCTTCTAGCAAAAGTACTGTTACTTGTCCAGCTAGAACTACCCCACCTGTGGAAGTTTGGGCTTGGAGTTACAGGATCCGAGTAGGAAAAATCCCTGCCCCTTGATCTTCCCTTCCTAACCTTGATGATAAATCAGGCTGGCTGGTCAATTTCTCAACAGTGCCCTGGGTACCATGGACCCGCCTGGCTTAGGAGCTGGGCTATCAGGACCACTGTAATATAAGGAGGACAGTCTCCAGCTTCAATTCCCTTCACTATTAGAAGCAATATTGTTGCAATTCAACAGAGCTACCCTCAGCCCATTGAAAATGCAATTCCAAACGAGAACTATAAATCCTGTACCTGCTCTGAATCATTCAACAAATGAAAGCAATGTAGTATTGCTTCCAGTGCGATAAAAGTGCTCGAAAAGAGAACTGAGGAGGAACTGTTTTTTGCAGGTGGTATTGAGATTGTGGAACTCTCTTTCTGAAGCGGTGGTTGAATCGGTGATAGTTTAGATGCATTCAATAGAAAGTTAGACATTCCCAAGAGGTAGAGAGGGGAATACAAGGATATGGGAAGGAGTAAGGAATAACAACAACAACAAATTACACTTATAAAGCGCCTTTCACGTCGGGAGGACGTCCCAAGGCGCTGGAATGAGTGAAGATTTGTGTGGATTAGTTGGGCCAAGTGGCCTGTTTCCATGCTGTATATTTTTCATAACTTGGAAGACAAAAGTCTATGAAGCACTAGTAGATAGAGGCTTAATAGACTGTTGTCATTTGCTTGACGTATGACAGAACAGATATCTTAGGAAATAATTACTCTTTCGTCCCCTCATCTTAACAACAGTGACAGGTGATGGCAGCCATCTGAATAGTCAGTGTCAATGGACTACAGAAATGTGCCCATCATAGCCCGATTTAGGAGAAAGAAAGAGAAAGTAATCACATAAATGATCAGAACTGGGCAACCTGATTTTTATTATTGCTAGTCCAGGGCGACTGAGACCCAAATGTGGCCACTTCAATGCCACTTTTATAAGCTAACTCTGCTAAGACTAGGAAATTCACACGGCTCTGTCAATATACATGGAATTTACCAATTAAAAATCGATAATACCATCCAATACAAGGAAAAGGTACAACTTGCAAAGCAGCATTCACCTAAAGTAGTCCAAAGTGCCTTTGCAGAGAAGAGTGGAAAGTTGGAAACACACATATTCATTCTCTCCTCTACCAAAAATCTGGATCGCCTAGTTTCACCACAACAAGCTACTGTTTGTTCAGCAATATTGGTTCAATTCCAGAATTTTAAGATTGTGGAGTGAAAGATGAATTAACAACAACAACAACAACAACAAAATTACATTGATAGAGCGCCTTTCACTTCAGGAGCACATCCCATTAACCAGGCACTTGTGGATTTATAAACAAAACAAAACCATGCAATTCACTGTGATCAAACCAAGAGAGTTAAAATGATGGCATCAGTCAAATATTGAATGCATTGATTCCATTAGAGCCTGAGAGACATTGTCATGTACAGTAGTATATTTTGCTAAGGAGAGGATTCTTGTTACCAAACCTTAAAAAACATTCAGAATACAAACTGTAACTGGTAAGTAGAATCAGAATTTTATAGTGAAGGAGGCCTTTTGGCCAATCATGTCTGAAAAAGCTGTGCATTTATTTTCTATCCCCATATTCTTGATTAAATATTTATTAAATTCCTATTTGAAAAATATTTAGAATTCTATTTCAACTATTGCTTTTGGTGGAGTATATTTCATTTCTGAATAGCCATTGAACAAACTCCTTTCAGGTCATTCAAAGCACTAATGAGTATAGCTAGACAAGCAGCAGGACAACAACAACAAAATTACACTTGTATAGCGCCTTTCACATAAGGAGGACATCTCAAGGCGCTGGACAGTCACTGCTTCAGACCCGAGCTGAAGACGGGGTGGGGGGGTAGGGAAGGGGGGAGATTAGGAGTTGCCGATGGGTCCATCGAAGAGGAGAGTCTTGAGGCGAGACTTGAAGGAGGCCAGGGGGGGAGCCAGGCGGAGGGACTGCGGGATGGAGTTCCAGAGGTTGGCAGCAAAGTGGCTAAAGACTCCCCCGCCAAGGTGGGGCGGGTGGATCGGGGGACGTGGAACAGGCCAGAACTTGCTGAGCGGAGGAGGCGCGCAGGTTGCTAAGGGGATAGGAGTTCCCGGATGTAGGGTGGGGCGAGGTTGAGGAGGACAGACGGCGCTAAGGAATTTTAACTGATCAGATTCCAGCAGGATCCCAACGCGTACTGTGGGATCCCCAAGCCTTGGCTCTTGCCAACCTGCGCCGAATATTTTCAGAATTGGGTAACCAGGATGCAGCCCTCCAGGGAGAGAGTGTGCGTTTCATCCAAACAATCTGGAGCTCCTGTGGCTCAGTGGTTAGAGCACTTGACTTGCAAACTGGGGAGACCAAGCTAGGGAGACCAGAGACCTGTGTTCAAATCCAAACAGGTCAGGAAGAAACCTTGGGCAAGTTTCCTTACTCCACACGACTAATCCCTCCAAAAAAAACCACAATAATAAAATTGATCATTTCAATCCACCACTGTGTGGGGGACGCTGCTGTGTGCGATTGGCTGCTGCGATTCACCCAAAAATATACAGTCAATTCACTTTATGTATATTCTGTGAAGCGCTTTGAGACGTTGATAAGATGTGAAAAGCGCTACATCAAATGCAAGGATTATTATTATTATGTCTCTGGAATTTCTATGTATAGGTCCCACACATGGATATCTCAGCTTGGTTTGCATGGTGATGGATGGATAAAAATTGGGTCATCTTTAAAACTGATACCCTGTATGCAATAATTGGATAATACAAAATAATCTTTCCATTTACCACTGTGACCGTAACATCAAAACATTTCGTAGCATACAACACTTTACAATAATTACCGTTCAACGTGTAATTATCAATATGGATGACATATTTATCTAAAGGAAGGATGGTCACGGTGCCAGAAGAAATATCCTTCTCTGTCTGAATAGTGTTGTGGGTTCTTAAACGTCCACCTAAAGGAACAGACTGGAGCTCAGTTTTACATCTCGACCGATAGAAGGCACCTCTGACATTACAGTGCTCCAAAACACTGCGCTAAGTGTCAGCCTAGATGGTGCTTTCCAAAACCCTGGCGTGCGACGTGAATCCGGTTGACAGCGAGACGACTGTACTAACAACCGAGCCAAGCAGACATCGCAATTAATAAGAATTAATGTCCTAATTATACTCAACATGCTGGCACATTGAAATAATACCACTTCGCTCGCAGCGACCGGATCATTTTAATGTCAATCACAAGGATTTGGGGAGAATATTCTCGCTGCCTCCTGACACGTTACTTATCCAAGCGGTTACAGCAACAACACGCAACAATAGAGCTCCCCTCATGTGCGATGAAGTCTTGGAACACTTCGCAGGGCTGAGCTAGGGGGAATAAGGCGAGAGAAAAAAGAGATGACCGTTGTCTGGTCAAACAGCACCATACTGAAAAGATGATATTGTCATCCAAATCACGGTATGCATTGGATTCTTTCGCATTGTTGCTGTTATACTCATGTCTCTCGCGCAGCGTAGCGTCCCAAAGCACTCTACATGAGTCAATGAATTTGTGGTACCACGAATATTTGTCGGACTCATACAGAGAGTTAACAACAACAACAGCAAAATTACATTTATAAACCGCCTTTCACGTCAGGAGGACGTCCCAAGGCGCTGAACAGTCAGCTCAGGATCCAAGCAAGGGAGAGGGGCAGGGTGGGGAGGAGGGACGGGAGAGAATTAGGAGGGGAGGGAGAGAGTTGGGAGGGCAGCCGAAGGCACGATCAAAGACGAGGGTCTTGAGAACGGCCTTGAAGGAGGCAAGGGAGGGAGCGAGGCAATGGGACTGTGGGATGGACTTCCAGAGTATGGGGGCAGAGGCTGAAAGACCATCTGTGTTGGTAGGGCAGGTCGGGCGAGGGACATGGAACAGGCTGAAGCCCACCGAACGGAGGGGGCGGGCAGGTTCATAAAGAGACAGCAGGTCAGAGATGGGAGGTGCAAGGCCGCGAATGGCCTTGAAAGTGAGGACAAGGATCTTGAACATCTTGTTTGGGGAGGACATGTTTGCAGAGCCTTGGGGTTAGAGCAGGGGAGGAGGATTGATTTGGACAGCTCTTTTCAAAGAGCTGTCACAGACGAAATGGGCTGAATGGCCTCCTTCTGTGTTCTATAAAGTGTATATCTGGCAAAGAAAGGTGATAATTCAAAGCTAATTCATTAGACCAATCCTCTATATGCCACGTTAACCAACAATCTAATTGTTTGATTTGGTATTCGCCTCAAGGTGTAGACAAATAGCTCCTCTGCCTACCCACAGTGACAGTCGCTTTGATTGACACTACAATAACAAAATTACACTTATAAAGAACATTTCAACATCCCAAAGCGCTGAACAGTCAGGTCAAGACCTGAGCAAGGGAGAGGCTTTACTGTTGGTTTACTTAATTTTACCTAATTCCCCCCCACACACACCACACTCAACAAAGTACAAATGCACTAATGTTAGGATCACATCAACTCATACCTGGGGGTTGGGCAGGAGGGGGGGTGGGGGAGAAGAGAATCATTGGATAGGAATCAGTGCAAACTTGTTTGAGAATCATTAGACATAATTTCTACACCTTTTCGACTTTTGATTTTTTATATTGTAAAAAAAAAGTCTTATGTGAGAATACAGCATTGAAGAGGAGTATGTTTTGTACCAAATTTAGGTTTGAATTGACTGTCCTACAAAGACAGCCAAAGATTCATAGTCCAACAGTGAATACTCACACATTAAAGATGGCAACTTGGTCACGTTACCAGAGTACAATCAGCCTCTGTGGAATAATACAATACAGTGTACAAGGCCTTTCACATCGGGAGGACATCTCAAATTGCTTGCAGAACGGAGAAGTACACCACACACAGTGAACAATGTCTTCAAAAGAATGACGAAGAGGGAAAGTATGGCGCTTTTTAAAATTAGTATTATCTGACCCCTTCCACTGGATTCAATCTTTTTTTATTGAATAAAAAGTTTTTGCAATACTAGTTGGTCAATTCTAATTACGAGAAGTTATATTTCTGCTGGCAAACGCTACAATTTAAATTAAGAAATCACTTCACATGGCATCGATAGCATGGAACAATTGCTTTAGCGTGGGCATTCGGTGCTGAGCTTCCCACAATGTCAGTATTTATTCATTCACTCTTATAACATTGCTTAAATCACATCTGCAGCCTCTTTAACACTGGCCGCTGTTGAAATAATAATAATTATAAATAATCCTTGCATTTGATATAGCGCTTTTCACGTCTTCTAGACGTCTCAAAGAATATTCTGTAAAGTGAATTGACTGTAGATCTGTGGGTGAAACGCGGCAGCCAATTGCGCACAGCAGTGTCCCACAAACCGTAGTGGATTGAAATGAGCAATTTTATTATTTTTTTGGAGGGATTATTATCAGGCGTGTGGAGTAAGGAAACTTGCCCAAGGTTTTGCCCTGACCTGCCTGGATTCGAACACAGATCTCACGCTTGTAAGGCGAGCGCTCTAACCACTGAGCTGCAGGACTCTTTGTTAGCCACTCCATTTTTTTTCACAAAAAGGAAAAGTTATTCTGTCATCATGGCATTTCAGCTAAATCACTGCAAAACATTCTCTACATTAAGTGTAATTTAACAACCTGCCTTGGAAACACTCACTCACTGCACAACAATAGATGATTTTCTTGGCCATCCCCACTCACACAATGCTGAACTGTACAAACACACACACACACACCCTTACATCCTGGAAAGATTTCTTCTGGAAATGTTTATTATGAATGCTTAACATTCCACACACTCCGTACATGATTGACATATTTGAACCAAAGAAACATATACAATATGTCGTGCAAGATAATAATTATGTCCTAACCTAACCTACAGCATTCCATCACAATTTATTTGCCTAATGAGGTGAACCGAACATAGTGAAAAGGGCATTTCCACCGACGTTCCAATACTAACTGCAATTCCAGCATGTTTAGTACAGTATCTAGACAGTTTGTCCCAAATAGTGCAGTAGGGGCTCTGAGGTAACAGTTCAGACTTTATCAGACACAATCTGCTGGATTTCAAGGTCAGTTTAAGTGTTGTCTCCAACTCCACCTTCTTAAAATAAGTGTTGGCATTCTTTTCGCGTTTCACAGATAGGGGATCGGAATTTTCACGAGTCGCAATTACCCTCTAAATTTTAAGGAATGTGCAAGCCGTTCTTATCACAGAAATGAAAAAAATATATAAGCTGCATTGATGAGAAAGAAGTGTTTCCCACCTCCCCTCTCCCACACTGGAGAACCACCAACAGCAACTTGCACCCACTTAATTTGATAATCCCTCAAACCCAAACAATAGTAAATTTGTCACTTCAAACCACGACTGTTTATGGGAACAATGCTGTGCGCAATTGGCCCACAAAATATACAGTCAATTCACTATATAGTAGATTCTGTGAAGCGCTTTGAGATGTCTGGAAGACAAAGCGCTTTATCAAATGCAAGGATTATTGTCAATCGAGTGGATGAACATCTCAAGGTGGCCACTGAACTTCCCCACTAAAAACAATTCTGGCCTCCAATCCGACAAGTTTCCCTGGCCAGGTGGCCATTTAAGCTCCATTCTACTAACACTCGATAAATAAGATTATAAATATATTAAATCACTTCATTTTGCAGAGATGAAAGATGATCTTTAAACCTACTTTAATAATTGCTATTGTACCGGCGTGGCACCGAGCAATATATATTTTCGGCACAGGCTCCACTAACAAAAACTCGGGATTCAGCTGAAAAATTTATTCCAAACAAAATTGAATGGACATATTCAATTACGGTGGAGTTCCATCATAATGTAGTGAAATTATAAAATCCCACTGGCACTATATTAGGACACAATCGTCAGTCAACACTGGGACATACCGTACGTGCAGAAAGGCATTGCACTACATGACACTAGCCGGCTTTCTTCAAGCTAAAAAATGTGACTGATCACATTCCACCACATAAGCAAAAAACATTGCAATAATGAAGTATACAGTACAGGTGTCCCTCCCCAACTGCAGGGGATACGTTCCTCTAAACCTCCACAGTTGGTAAAATGGCGATTGGAAAATGCAGGGCCCTATGGGAAACATGGGGATAGGGGAAGTAAGTTTGCGTTTCGTAGAACTAAACACAAAAAAAACACATACAGTTATAACACACATGTGGATAAGGGGAGTAAGTTTGGGAGCATTGGCTGCCAGGATCTGCAGCAATCCACGAGGCTGTCTGACTGACTGATCTACAGAGAGAGAGAGAGACACATAGGGCTGGGGGGGGGGGGGCGGCTGTCTGACTGATCTACACACAGACACACAGAGAGAGACAGAGAGAGAGAGATGGAGGGTAGGTGGTGTGGGGGGTGACACGGAGGGCTGAGAGGGCTGTCTGACTAATCTACACACAGAGAGAGAAAGACAAATCAGCGGAGAAGGTGTGGTGGGTGACACAGAGGGCTGGGGGTGGCTGTCTGACTGACTGACTAATCTATGCACAGACACAGAGAGGGGGGTGTGGGGGGAAGAGAAGGTGAAATAGAGAAGGTGAGAGAGAAGTGGGGGTGGGGGGTGAGGGAAGAGAAGGTGAGTCAGAGAGAGGTGAGAGAGAAGTAGGGGGGGTGGGGGGGGGGAAGAAAAGGTGAAATAGAGAGAAGGTGAGTCAGAGAGAGAGATCTCTATATGATACACTTACAGAGAGAGAGAGAGAGGATGCAGAGAAGCGACAATAAATCCATGTTGTTTACCTTATTCCTAAGAGAGAAGCGATGTCGCTGGTTGATTGCAACATCGCAACTGGGTCCTCGCGCTAAATGCTAGTGTTAGTGTTTAAACCCGTGGATAAGCAAGGGTTACAAGGGTTATATTATTAGCAAGGGTTGTCACATTTAGCAAACCGTGGATGCATGAGTTTCATGGTTGACGAGGCCACGGTTGGGGTGGGGCACCTGTATATCTAAAGGCACGGAGTAAAGCTTAAAATAGAAGCAACATTGCAGAATTAATTCACAAGAATAAGCCCTGGTTCCCTTCTGTGCCAGGCTCTGCAAGTCACTCTGCTCCATTGTCTTCCCATCTCCCAGCAGATAGTGTTCAAGATAATAATTATTATCCTGCATTTGAGATGCCTTCTAGACGCCTCAAAGCGCTTCACTATAAAGTGAATTGACTGTATATTTGTGGGCAAAAACAAAGAAAAAAAAAACAAGATCCTCACATTCACATTCAAATTCCTCATGGGTCTTGCTCCACTCTACGTCTACAAACTCCACCAACACCATTCTCTTCACTTGGTGAACTGCTTCATGTCCCCCGCCCCAACCAACCCACCATTGACAGGCAGCCTTTAGTTCCTTATTGACCACTTTTCTGGAACTCCAACCCAAAGTCAATGTGACTCACGCCATCTCCTCTTTCAAGGCAAATTTCAAAACGTACCTCTTTTATCCTGTTTTGGTCATTCTTTGCCTTGCCCATCCCAGCCCACCCTATCTCTTCAGCATCGCCTCTCCCCTGGCTCAGATGCAACATTGGTTTTGTTATTTAGATTAATTCAAGCATCAAATATCCTGCTGAATTAAGCTTCATTCAATTTGGTTCAAACACTGCTAGCACCACTTTCAGGATTGAGATTGACGTTGAACTCAGCAATTAAATTTTACCCTCTTGCAAAGCATTCAATATTTGGAAATCAGGCACCAAACCTCTGGAAAATTGAGCACGGTATTCTACAATTGTGAAGTCCTGTAGCTCAGTGGTTAAAGCACTTGCCTTACAAGCAAGGGACCTGGGTTCGATTCCAGACAGGGCGAAATGTTGGGCAAAGATTCCTCACTCCACACGTCTGATAATAATCCCTCATAAATAATAATAAATTGGTTATTTCAATCCACGCCTGGTTGTGGGACGCTGCTGTGCGCAATTGGCTGCCTCGTTTCACCCACAAATATACAGTCAATTCACTTTACAGTATATTCAGTGAAGCGTTTTGAGACATCTAGAAGATGTGAAAAGATGCTATATCAAATGAAAGGATTATTATTATTATTATATTTGAAGACGTTCCTCTATCCTCTCTGAACATGTAGGAAATTCTTTAGTGCTAAGCACACTGTTATTTTATCTGAATTCCACAGCATTCATTTTCTTTCACTCTGGAATCAAGCCTCATCATCTATATAGAGAATAATAGATAAGATATGTCAAAGGGATTACAGTACTTGAGAGATATTACAAGGCAATCATTGAATTTAGGGGAAATTGTAAGTTTAAAATACTCTCATGATTATACTGTAGCTTGTGTTGGGATATTGGGGAGTATAGGTTCAATTCACACATGAGGCAGGATAAAAGAAGAAGAGTACATAGGGACTCTTTTTGGGAGGTTGGCAGGACAGACACCGGGATACAAGCTGAGCTGAGGAGCATAGCTGGGTTAGCTGACCAAAGGTTCCTGTGACCAGAGTTTGCTGTTTTTACTGAGACCAGACAAGAATTGGTAGTATGGTCTTAATTATACACTTTTTAATTGTATGTTAATCTGCCTTCACTTCATAAATTTTGACTGCACCAATTTGGATTGTCGGGTCATATTTTGAAATCCTTGGGATCGGAAAATCCCAAACTTATAAATTGAATGTAAGTTTTTATTCAGTTTCGGCGCTCACAGCTTTTACCAGTGTAGTTGCTGAATCTGAACAAAGAGTATTACCAGCTGTATAATTTACCGAAACAGAAATGTACAAATAGCTCGATCTGTAATGACCAGGTCAAGTGCATAAACAATTTGATTCGACCTTTGATTCGAGCAATTGACTTTGCTCCAATGTAAAATGCAACTAAGCAATTTCATGCTGTAACATCCCAAGAAATTAGACATATATTTTTTCAAAAAGTCCCATACCATTACATAACCCCACACTCTCATAGTAAAATTCTCTTTTCATGTCACAAAATGTGAAGTAAAAAAAATCCATAGCATTAAATCCCCAGAGAAACAAAAGCCGGGGGAATCCAAAATTCAGTTTCCTAGAAAGTGGTAGTAATAATAATGAAAGCAATATGGTGCCCCATCACATCAACATATCTCAACGGACTGACATTTTCATCTAAAGTATGGTGGACTATGTTTTATTTGCAGGTGAATGCAGCAGCCAATTTGCACACAGCAATATCCTCGACAATGCAAATTGGCTGTTGCACACAGCAATGTATTGAGTATCAGATTAGTATTTTGACTCAAAGTCCCAACATTGGGCTTCAACTCACACTCTTCTGATTCAAAAAGGGTCAAGAATGCTACCAACTGAACGAGGCTGACACCAGAATTAAACGACAACAACAATAACAGCAGCTTCGATTTATATCGCGCCCTCCACGCCGGGCGGCGTCTCACAGCTTCACAGTAACAGATCCCGGGACCGAGCCAGGGGCAGGGGGAGAAAGGTGACCAAAGGCGCTGTCGAAGAGAAAGGTCTTCAGCCGTGACCTGAAACTGGGAAGAGAGGGGGTGAGGTGAAGGGAGTGAAGAAGGGAGTTCCAGAGCCTCGGGGCGTAGTGGCTGAAGGCACGGCCACCGAGGGTGGAGTGGAGGATTTGGGGGGACATGGAGGAGGCCAGACCCAGAGGAGCGAAGGCAGCGGGTGCTGGGTTGAGGAGAAGAAGTTGGAGAGGTAGGGGATTGCAGAGGAGTGGAGGGATTTGAAAATAAGGGTGAGGATCTTGAAATCGATCCTCTCTGGGACAGGGAGCTAGTGAAGTCTGGCAAGGACTGGGGTAATGAGGGAGTGAACTTTGGTGCGGGTGAGAATGTGGGCGGCAGAGTTTTGAATCAGTTGAATTTTATGGATTGTGGTGGAGGGGAGACCGGCGAGGAGGGCATTGCAATAGTCCAGCCGAGAGGTGACAAAGGCCTGGACCAGGGTTTCAGTGGCTTTTGGCGTGACGTATTGCCGGAGACGGAGGATCTGTCGGAGGTGGTAGAAGGCGGTGCTGGTGAGGGACCGGATGTGGGGAGGAAGGACAGTTGGGGGTCAAACCTGACGCCTAGATGTGCACAGGTTCATAAAGTTTTAGGGGCCAGGCCGGGAAGGTGGAGGAGGTGAGAGCCGTGCGATTGATGACGTTGACGAGAGCCAAGGAGTATGGCCTCTGTCTTGTCAACATTCAGCTGCAGGAAGTTCACGCTCATCCGGCCCCTGATGTGCGACAGGCGGCTGACAGAACATCAGGGGACTGGGGGTCGCAAAGTGAAGTGGAGAAATAGAGTTGCGTGTCATCCGCGTACATGTGGAAGTGTGCCCCATGTCTGCGGATGACATCCCCAAGAGGGAGCGTGTAATGAGGAAGAGGAGGGGGCCAAGGATGGATCCCTGGGGTACCCCACAGGTAACTGGGTGAGAGCGGGAGGAAAAGTCGATTATGGAGTATTCAGTATGAATAGCATTTCTACCGCAGATTTGTTTTTTTAAAAATGTTTGCATGTATTCCAACAGATGCAACACTATTTCAGGATTCTAATTATAGTATTTAAACCATCTAGGATCTTTCGATAGTTATCTGGAAACACACTGCGTTTAATTAGGGAGGGAGTTTCCTCCGGTATCCTGGCCAACAATCTCCCACAGAAAAATTGGTGGTTTATTTCATGCTCTTTGAGGTATAGTACAAATTATAGGAACATAGGAATTAGGAGCAGGAGTAGGCCATTCGGGCTCTCAAGCCTGCCCTATCATTCAATAAGATCATGGCTGATCTTCTAATCTACCTCCATCCGCCCACTTTATCTCCATATCCCTTGATCCCTCTATCCAATTGTGCGCTCATGCAATTGTGCGCTGTTTGCCTAAAATGACAGAGTCACTACACTTTACACTCCACTTTAATTCCTGTGGAGAAATCCATCGGATATGAAAAGTGCTGTATCAAAAGCAACAATTACTACCACCACAAACACTGCCTTCACCGTTTACGCAGGCATGTGATTTATGTTCCATTAATTTTAAGGAAAATGTACAAACGGGGGCAACAATAAACTGACACAAAGATTACTATAGAAGGTGGTGATTGCATTAGTAACCCAAAGCTACAGGAACTTTGCACAACACAACCCACAAACAGGCTTGATGTTTTTTGTTGATCATCCTGGTGTCTCACACATGTGGAAATCCATCACCAGGCGAAGGAGCACCCAAACCAGACAGAATTCTATAAACACACCACTAGTCCGAGGGTGCTACAGAGGGATCAGAACCAGGATATCTGTGGAGTCCTGCAGCTCGGTGGTTAGAGCTTTCGGCCTTGCAAGCGTGAGACCGGTCGGTGTTCAATTCCAGGCAGGGTGAAACCTTGGGAAGATTTCTTAGTCCACATACCTAATAATCCCTCAGAAAAAATAATAAATCGGTATTTCCAATCCATGACTGTTTGTGGGGACGCTGCTGTGCGCAATTGGCTGCCACATTTCGCCCATAAAAAGAGGGTCAATTCACCTGACAGTATATTCCGTGAAGCACTTTGAGACGTCTAGAAGACGCAGAAAGCGCTATATCAAATGCAAGGATTATTATTAATTATTATTATTGTCCTGGCTGGTTTTACCCTCCCAAACCTCGCAAAGGCCAAAGACAATTTAGCTTTCATAGGAACAGGAGTTCAGCTTTCATAGGAATGGGAGTTCAGCCCATCGAGCCTGTTCCGCCATTTAATAATACTAATAATAATCCTTGCATTTGATATAGCGCTTTTCACATCTTTTAGACGACTCAAAGTGCTTCACAGAATATACTGTAAAGTGATGATGGTTGATCTGTACCCCTATTAACCCTTTCTATCCCATTTTCCCACTTTTCACCCCATATCCATTAACACCCCAAACCCAGCGAAAATCTGTCAACCTCATTCTTGAAGGTGTGGATAGATCTTTTTGGGGAAAAGAGGATGCTGACAGTCATAGCAATCTGGGTTACCCGGACACACGTTTTAAATTTGGGGAGGAAGAGGCATCATCACTTGGCAGAGGCAACACCCTAAATGATTAAATACACCAAATTTGTAAAGTTTCAAAATAGTTAACGCCTTTGCTTGGTTTGTTTGCCCCCAATACAAATAACAAATTGCAGACCCGCCGAGATCAGGCTGATTCTCGAGAACATTTCGACGTTTCATTGCCAAACAGATCACCTTGGCGCCAGTTCAGATCCAAGCTGACCCCACTCACATGGTTATATTTGATACGGGATAAATTAATATCCAAAATCAAACCTATCGAGACAGGATTGTAGACAGTTGTGTTTGGGAAAATTCTAGGAAAACTATAATAATAATAATCCTTGCATTTGATATAGCGCTTTCCACATTTTATCAACGTTCCAAAGCGCTTCACAGAATATACTGTAAAGTGAATTGACTGTATATATTTGTGGGCGAATCGCGGCAGCCAATTGCGCACAGCAGCGTCCCCCACACAGTCGTGGATTGAAATGACCAATTTTATTATTGTGGTTTTTTTGGAGGGATTATTATTAGGCGTGTGGAGTAAGGAAACTTGCCCAAGGTTTGGCCCTGACCTGCCTGGATTCGAACACAGGTCTCCCCAGCTTGGTCTCCCCAGCTTGCAAGACAAGTGCTCTAACCTCTGAGCCACAGGAGCTCCACAAAACTAAAATTCACTATTCTTGCAGTGTCAAGAGGCTATAATGTGTGAACTGTGACCTTTAAATGTGAAGGCGCTGACGGGAGCCAATCAATAGGGCCTCTGTCTTGTTGACATCCTCTGTCTGGTTGCTGCACTCAACCTCAGCAAGCCAGTCAGGAACCTATGTGTCTTGTTCAACCCTCAACTGTCTTTCCTCCCCCACATCCAAGCCATGACTCGCTCTGCCTTTCCCCATCTCCGCAACATTTCCCGACTCCGTTATTACCTCACCCCCAAAGCCGCTGAAACCCTCAATCATGCCTTCATTACATCCTGGCTCGATTATACAAATGCCTTGCTGGTCAGCCTTCCCAATTCTTCCCTCCACAGGCTGCAGATAATCCAGAACTCTGCGTCCCGTGTCCTCTACCGTTCCAAAACTCTATGATCCAATCTCCCCCATCCTTGCCTGACTCCATTGGCTCTCCATCATCCAGAGGATCCAATTCAAGATCCTGGTCCTCACATTTAAAGCCCTCCACAGCCTCGCCCCACCCTACATCCATGACCTCCTATACCCTTACCAACCTGCCCACCCCCTCCGCTCAGCAGACTCTGGCCTGCTCCATGTCCCCGGAACCACCTGCTCAACCATTGGCCTTCAGCCACTCTGATCGTACTATACTGATTTTGAAAAATAGAGGGATTAGGGGATATGGGGTTAGGGCAGTTAATCAGAGTTAGGTGAGAAGATCAGCCATGATCTTACTGAATGGCGGGGAAGGCTCGAGGGGCTGAATGGCCTACTCCTGCTCCTAGTTCTCATGTTCTTATGATGCACCAAGATCGCCTCTCCCCGGCTCTCCCCAACCCCAACGCGTTCTCTCTCTCTCTCTCTCTGTTCCCCCCCCCCCCCCCCCCCCGCCCCGGACGGAGGGAGGGAGACCAAAATACACAGTCCAGTCACTTTACAGTACATTCCGCGAAGAGAAGCGCTTCGGGACACTCCAGGAGATGCGAGAAGCCCTCTCTGTCCACCAGACGCGAAGATCGGTCTGATTATTGCTCGCTGGTATCGTTTAGTGTTCGTATCGTCCTCGATACTGCTGGCTGGGCAAACCCCCCCCCACCCCCTCCCCCCCCCCCCCCCCCGTCTCCCCCCCAGCCCCCCAGCCCCATCCCCAGGTCAGATAGGTACACAAGAGGCTGTGTGGAGAGAGCCCCCACCCCCCCTCCTCTCCTCTCCTCTCCTCCCCCCCCCCCCCCCCCCACAGAGGGAATTCCCCCCCCCCCCCCCCCGCCACAGAGACTCGCCCCGCATTCCACACCATTGTATCCATTATCCATTGTCCCATTAGCCACTGTATCCATTAGCCATTGTGTCATTGTATCCATTGTGATTGTTACAATGCGGTTCCAATCTCACGTCACAGAACCCCCCCCCCCCCCCCCCCCGCCCAACTCCCGCGCGTGCGCAGAGGGCGCTACCCGCATCGGTACACATTGGCTCTCGTCTCTAGTCTCCCTCCCCACGCCTCCCTCCCTCCCTCCCTCACTCTCTCTCTCCCGCCCCCCCCCCTCCCCCCCACCACACTCTCTCTCCCTCACGCCATATCCTTCTTTCTCCCTCCCTATCTCTATCTATCTCCCACCCTCCCTCCTTCACTCGCTCTCTCCCTCCTTCACTCTCTCACTTCCTCCCTCCCTCCGTCACTCTCTCCCTCCCTCCTTCACTCGCTCTCTCCCTCCTTCACTCTCTCACTTCCTCCCTCCCTCCGTCACTCTCTCCCTCCCTCCTTCACTCCCTCTCTCCCTCCTTCACTCTCTCACTTCCTCCCTCCCTCCGTCACTCTCTCCCTCCCTCCTTCACTCCCTCTCTCCCTCCTTCACTCTCTCACTTCCTCCCTCCCTCCGTCACTCTCTCCCTCCCTTCCTCCTTCACTCTCTCCCTCCTTTCCTCCCTCCTTCACTCCCTCCCTCCCTCCTTCACTCTCTCCCTCCCTCCCTCCTTCACTCTCTCCCTCCCTCACTCTCTCCGTCACTCTCTCCCTCCTTCACTCTCTCCCTCCCTCTCTCCCTCCTTCACTCTCTCCCTCCCTCTCTCCCTCCTTCACTCTCTCCCTCCCTCTCTCCCTCCTTCACTCTCTCCCTCCCTCTCTCCCTCCTTCACTCTCTCCCTCCCTCTCTCCCTCCTTCACTCCCTCCCTCCCTCTCTCCCTCCTTCACTCCCTCCCTCCCTCCCTCTCTCCCTCCCTCCCTCCCTCCCTCTCTCCCTCCCTCCCTCTCTCCCTCCTTCACTCTCTCCCTCCTTCACTCCCTCCCTCCCTGCTTCACTCTCTCCCTCCCTCCCTGCTTCACTCTCTCCCTCCCTCACAATCACTCACTCTTCCGCCTCCCCCTCCCTCCCTCTCTCTCTCTTCCTCCCCTCCCTCTCACACATACAACCAGCTATAGCCCAATATGCCCTCCACACACACACACACTCTCTCTCTCTATCATCCCCTCTTTCGCCCTCCCCTTGTCTTTGTACCGTTTCTCTTATTTGCAAAATGGGTGGGGGAGGAAGAAGGTAATGAATGTCACGCAAACCTGTATGTGTGTGTGTGTCTCTCTGTGTGTATTTGTCCGTGTCTCTCCTACGCCTCTTCCTCCTCCTCCTCCACCACCATGTGTCTGTCTGTCTGTCTGGCCACTTTGAGCTCAGAGCGACTACAGCCAATGGTCGCCAGGCTCTCCTCAGCTCCCACACACAGAGAGAGAGAGAGAGAGACACACACACTGGGTCCTAGCGTCACAATAATAATCCTGGCGTTTGATATAAAGCCTTTTCACGGCTTCTGGACGCCTCAAAGCGCCGCACATCGCGGGACACGATGTAAAGAGAACTTGAGTGTATCTGTGTGGGCGAAACGCAGCAGCCGTTTGCGCAGGCGAGGGTTGAAACGATAATTTTTTTTTATTGATTATCATCAGATCAGGCGTGTGGAGGGAGGAAACTAGCCCCCCCCCCCCACCCCCCCACCAAGGGGAATCGATCGAACCCCAGACGTGTCTCGCTTGTAAGACAAATGCTCTAACCGCTGAATCTTCCTCCTGCGAAACACGTCTTCCCCGACAACTCACCCAAGTCTACCCAAGGTTTGGCCCTGACCTGCCCGCGTTCCAGCTTGTAAGGCCATCGCGCCGAGCCCTGAGCTACAGGACTCCACCCACTACCCCACGGCTCCGCAGTTTCGTTCCCTGGCCCATTCCAATCCCGCTCCCCACTTCCCATCGTTCAAGCCCCTCCATTGGCTTTGCCCCTCCACGCCATCCGTGCGACCTCCTAACCCTTACCAACCCGTGCCTTCGATCACCCCTTCCCTTCACCACCTGCCTCCTGCCTTCCATCCTCCCCGCTCCCCACCCCCAGCTAATCATCCGCGTGAAATGCTAACTCTTTTGTCCAGTCGGCGTCTGTACTGGGGGGTGGGAGTGACGATTGATCTGCCTTCTGTTAATATTTGGGGCAGGATATAATAATATAATAATAATATATATAATATTAATAATAATCCTGGCATTTGATATAGTGCTTTCCGCATCTTATCGACGTCTCAAAGCGCTTCACAGAATAGACTGTAAAGTGAAGTGACTATATATATTTGTGGGCGAATCGTGGCAGCCAATCGCACACAGCAGTGTCCCCCCACACACAGTCGTGGATTGAAATGACCAATTTTATTGTGGTTATTTTGGAGGGATTATTATTAGGCGTGTGGAGGAAGGAAACTTGCCCAAGGTTTGGCCCTGACCTGCCTGGATTCGAACACAGGTCTCCCCAGCTTGGTCTCCCCCCCAGCTTGCAAGATAAATGCTCTAACCACTGAGCCACAGGAGCTCTACAGGATAAATCAACAAAGTATATATATATATATATACTGTATATATAAATTCTTAGTTTAATGAAACAATACTATTTTTAACCACACAAACAAAACATACGCACCAACAAAACACCTGCACCTTTCGGCAGCCTCGGAGATTAACTATCGAACCCAGGTATAGAATATTACCACACAGAAGGAGGCCATTCAGCCCATCGTGCCTGTGGAAGAGCTGCCCAATCGGTCCCTCTGCCCCGCTCTTTCCCTGTGTCTCTGCAAATCTTTTCCTCTTCAATTCCCTTTTGAAAGTTAGTTATTGGGTCTGTTTCCACCTTCATCTCTCACAAAGGTGGCTAGATTACAGCGAGTGCGAGTTGTTGCCGTTGTTGTAAAGGGATGTCTCGACTTTGGAAAAGGTACAGGAAAAACTAGTTGAATTGACAGTTGGAATTCCCAAACTGATTTACAGACAGGTTGAGAAACCTGGCATTTTTCATACTGAAGAATAGAAAGTTTGAGGAAAATCAGACACTAAGATAATAATCCTTGCATTTGATAAGAGAGCTTTTCACATCATCTAGACGTCTCAAAGCGCTTCACAGAATGTACTGTGAAGTGAATTGACTGTATATTTGCAGGCAGTCATGGTTTGAAATTACCAGTTTTGTTGGAAGCATTATTGTTAGGCGTGTGGAGTAAGGAAACTTGCTTTAAAGTTTCGCCCTGGCTGGATTCGAACACAGGCCTCGCGTTTGTCAGGCGAGTGCTCTCACCACTGAGCTCCAGGACTCCGGATGGAAGTGTTCAAGGTGCCAGTGGACACAGATAAATTAAAGCCCAATGATTTTGTTTAACACTGTAAATGAATATCTAAGACAAAGGGTCACAGAGTCAGATAGAGGTAAGAGAAACAAGATAGAGTTACTTCTCATTGTGGTGAATAAATAGAATATACCATCCAGGGAGGAAATGGAAGCAAAAGTGCATCAGGATCACATTGGATTTGTGGGGGAGAGGGTGGGGGGATGGTCTAATGGGTCAGCATGACGCAATTCTGGTGACCGGAAAGTGTTGCTTTTTGGGATTCTCTTTGGGTTGCTATTTCTGATCACCATCGGCGGCATATTATGTAATGTAACTTGACAGAATAATACTTGGATGACCTAATGTACAAGTTGACCTGTTCGTCGTGGAGTGGGTCCAATTAATTTAAAGTCGAGCTGCCAATTTCAAAAATTTAAAACGGCAACACAATAATAATAATAATTGTAATAATAAGCCTAGGACTTTATGTCGAGCCTTTGATATCGAAATGTCTCAAAAGCATTTCATTTATAATTGCTGTCAAGCGCAGTCAATATTGGTTTTGCAAACAGCAAGGTCCTATAAGCCTATGAATTACTGGAGGATTGTTAACCAGGACAGAATTCAACCAGCATTTGTTCCAACAAATATGTTATGCTTTATTACTGTAGTATACTGGCACGGGTGTGATAATTAGACGGCAGAAATAAAATTCACAGTTGCATTTGTCACAAGTCGAGCCGCCCTCGACCGAAATACATTAACGTCAGCACCACCGCAATTCACCAAATGTTTCAGCAACTAAAGTTCAAGGGAAATCTTTTGAAGGTCGAAGGTAGGCGACGAGGAATCATACTGAAGGTGAGGAATCAGCCGACCCGGACGGTGATGGGTCATCTCTGGAGACATGAAAAACATAATTCTGTTAATTATTTTGGACCGGGAAGTGCGTTGCAAATGGAAAAGTATTCCCCGTGCCACAGAGAACGCAAATTATGCGGTTCAGGCACAGCAGAGGAGGCTAAGATTTTATGACTTTACAAATGGATATGAGCAAGTGCATTAAGGTGGATGTCAAGATCAGAGCTTCCAAAATGCTGCGACTGTACAAATGACTGAAGAATGAATGATTCCACGTACACCAGACGTTTGGAAACCGGACTTTCTCTCAATGGCCAACAATCTGCAAATTAAAGTTGGTGATTGGCTTCCCGGCTGATTGCTATTGTCAGCACATTCATCGTCAATGGCAACTTGTTTCTATATCTGAAATCCTGCCGTTGAAAATTGCTGTTTATCACAATAAAATATATAAGGTTTGTTCCACTTTGCAGTATATTCTGCCAAGGGTTTGGAGGCGTTTTAACAATGCGACGAAGCTCTCTTATCGAATGCATTATTATCATTACTAACGGAGTCCTGACATCTCAGAGTTGTGGAGTCTTGTAGCTCAGTGGTAGAGCACTCGCCTCACAAGCGAGAGACCTGGGTTTGATTCTTGGCGGGACAAAACCTTGGGTGACTTTCCTTACTGCACACACCTGATAATAATCCCTCAAAAAAAAACAGTAATAAATTGGTCACTTAAACCTACAGCTGTTAGTAGGACAAAGCTGAGAGAGACTGGCTGCCGGGTTTCACTCAAAAATCTACAGCCTGTTCCCTTTACGGTATGTTCTGTGAAGTGCTTTGAGACGTCTAGAAGTCGTGAAGACAAGGATTATTATAAGAGGGAAACAACTGGGGGATTTTTCCCACCGTTTGGGAACAATCAACATTCTTTCTGATACATTTGTAAACGTGTGTGTGTGTGTGTACACATTTGTGATATTACCTGTCACAAGTGGTGATATAATACAAATATAATGTATAATATCGGGTCAATCATCTGGGCATAGTGACTTTCCTACAGATTTTGTTTGCTTAGTGCGGATGCAGATGCATTAAGAAGCTCATCAGCATGCTTAAGAGTATCCAAACCAGACTGAGAGTTCACATAGGTATACAATAATAGTCATTTTCTGCGTTTCATATAGCGCTTTGTATCATCGAGATGTCTAAAAATGCTTCACAGGGATATACTGTAAAGTTGGTTGACTGTGTGTTGTGGGTGAAAGATTACTACACATCAAGCATCAGCTGCACATAAATACAGCAGAGATATCACATACACATCAAACTTTCCCAGTGTCTGGAATGGAATGCAATACTCTCCCCAGGGGGGGACGTGCAATGAGATTTTTGTGGGGGAAGGGAAGAAAGCATCAAAACTAAAATCAGATTTCATTATAAAGCCGGAGTTCGCTGCCAGATCTGCACTGTGTTCAAACACACGTTAAGATTTTCACCCGCTTTAAAGGAATTTAAAACTTTGAAAATGCTATTGTAGTTCTCCTCATGAACTCTCAGAAATTCCTATTTCTCTTCCCTAGTTCTTATAGGCAGCTGATATGTTATTCCTTCTCAAGGACTGAATTCCTCGATCCAATCATGGACCTGTCTGTTTAATGTATCGTAACTGAATGCAGTCTAGTGCAGCAGAGTATTTCTTGAATCATATCCCAAATAGAGTCTCTCCTGCCAATGAAGATGAAGGATAGAGGACTGGAGGTTAGTAGCTCTCTGGAGTTAAATCAGACATTATATAGTTGAGCACTGTATTTACTCCGTGACTGATGGAAGCCATATAGAGTAACTCACAAGTGAAAGTGACAACTTATTCTATTTACAGAACTATTTATAGAGCATTCTCTTCCAGCCCTCTCACCTCTGTCTTTTTTACTGTCTCTCTTTCTCTCTCTCCCATCCTCTCTAAACTATTTATTTGGTTGGGATCTTGTCTAACTTAATAAATAATGTCTTGGCAAACAGGTTGTGCCTGTTGCCCCTGACCCAAATATCCGCGTCTCCCCCCCCCCCCCCCCCACCCCCCACCTCCACCAATTGCCCAACTTCTACTCTCCACCATTCGCTACTCCATTCAGTTCTCTCCAACAGCCCTCTCCCTTCCTTCTCTCTCTTGGATGAGAGAGAAGGAAGTTCTCTCCTCCCATAGTGTCCCTCTGCTCCAGCCTTTGTTCCAAAGTCCCAAAGCAACCATCGCAACTGCCCAATCCCCCGTTCTCTTCGCAAAGCCTGCCTCCCCTGCTTCTAAATGTAATCTCCCCTTCCCTCACAGGTAAATCTTTGTTAGGTCAGGGTATTAAGGGATGTGGGGCAAAGGTGGATAACTGGACTTGAGCTACAGATCAGACACAATCATAAAATTGCAAAACAAAAGGCTTAAAATGGCTGAACAGCTATTCTGTTTGTATGCTCGAGGTTTTCTACGCTCATCCACATCCTTAGCCTCCTTTGCCAACTATCTTCCCACCTCAAACTTCACAGTCAGTTTTCCCCCACAAACCACAACCTTCCTCAAAATCCCACTGCCCCGTACCCTGCCTCACCAGAAGCCTTCTCGATTGCACTTTCCGCCATATTCTCACCCAACTCCACTGGCTTCCCGTCACACAGAGAATACAGATACTGGTCCCAACTTTCAAAGCCCTCCATGGCCTTGCTCTCCACTGTCTCCACAACCTCCTAACCCCTACCAACCTGCCCTCTCCTTCATGTCCTCCACCTTGTCTGCCCCGCCATTGGTGGCCAGGCTTTCAGCCACTCTGTCCTCCCCAGACTCTGGAACTTCACCCCGCAGTCCCTCCACCTTGCCCCATCCTTAGCCTCCTCCAAGACGCACCTCGAGGCCATCCTTTTCGACCATGTTTTCTATCACATCCCCTTCCCCCCATTCCCCCACCCACCCACCCAGCCCTGCCACCCTCCACCTCCATCTCCAGTCTCCTCAATGCTGACCCCAGCTCAGGTCCGAAATTTCTGTCCTGTTCCTTGGGACATCCTCCCGACGTGAACAAATGTACGTTTGTTGTTGTTGTTGTTGTTATATTCTCTGCTCTAACCAATATATTGGCAGGGTGGCCCTCATCTTCCAAACCTTTTTTGATTTATCTCCCCTGTTTGTCTGGATCCTCTGCTTGCTTTGAAACCCTTCACCCTATAAACCAACACTGTTTTCTCTCTTTCAAAATCATCCTAGTTTATCACTGCCCAAACAATCTGGGGCTCCTTTCTCTCAGACATCTAATATTATCATTTTTATTATTATTATTATTACGCCTGATGATAATCCCTCAGGAAAAAAACAATAATAAATTGGTCATTTTTCAATCTACGACTGTTTGCGGGGGACACTGCTGTGTGCAATTGGCTGCCGCTTTCTGTCTATACTATAGTTGATTCACTTTACAGTATAACTTGTGAAGCGCTTTGAGATGTCTAGAGACGAGAAAAGCACTATATAAAATGCAAAGATTATTATTATTATTATTTTTATCTCCTCTCAGTCCTCTGATTCTGTGCCAAGTACCTCTTTGTAACCGCCAATTTCAACCTTCCCCTTAACTCCTCCTGCCCCATCATCTCAGATTTCACTGCTCTCATCACCTCCCTAAACCTCACCCTCCACATAAACTCCCTGACTTACAATCATAGTCCGCCCTCTGTCTCATCTCATCATGCATAATAACGAAAGAATGTTGACTGAAGCAACGTTAAATGGGGTCTACCTGTACTGGAAATCTGATCCATGATCTGTCTCATCATTATCCATGACATTGACATCTTTGAGCTCCCTATCACAGAAAAAGGCCATCTCTGACCATTTCCTCACCTCCCTCTCTTGTACTATTCCCCTTCCCTCCACGAAAGCCCTTGACTATCCTTTTCCACCCTTGGTTAAGCAGCCCCCACACCCTCCCCGAATCACTCGCGACCAGGAAGTAGACGAGCGGGGGCCATCCCTCCGGAGAAAAAAGTGCACATTGCATTTCAAACCCGAGGAAATTTCATGAACGGGTGGCATGCACATGGCATGTGAAACATGTATGCTGGTTTCAATAAGCGTAAGCTTTGCAAATAATTTCTTCATGTGTCAAACAGTCCGAGACAAATTGTCCTATTAGAAAGCGATTCCATCCGAATTATTGACCTCATTTTGAATTATATTCTGTGTTTACCATGTGTGAAATAAGCGTGTGCCAAAGGTTACATCATAATGTGCCTACTATTTTAGTTTGAGGGAAAGGATGAAATCCTCATTATAAGAAGTGGTGGACTTTCCCTCCCTACCTTGACCTTCCTTGTTCAGCTCCTAGAATTGGGTGACGGATTAGAGAAAGAAGATTTTCGTTGGATAATTCAATGGGGAGGAGGGAAAAGAATATGATTGAGATCAAATCAGATTTATACAGCAGGCCAAAATCACTTCCGATTATTAACAGGATTCGCATCCAAACACATGTGCTGTGTGCAGTGAGCCATAAAATCTGCAGAGAGACAAATGACCCAATTATCAGAGCTGGCAGATTAATGTTAATTTATACGAGCCTTACAACAAGCCAAAGCAAAAAAGATAACATTAAAACGAAAATCATGAATGCTGGAAATCTGGAATGAAAAACAGAAATACGATTAGTCCTCGCTTAACGTCGCAGTTGTGTTCTTGAAAAGTGTGACGTTAAGTGAAGACATTTTTCACATAAGAATTAATGTATAAACTGGAGTTAGGTTTGCTTGGACATTTTCCATCAAAATATTCGAAAAAAAACACTACAAGTTGAAACACATGTACATTAAATGTAAATGTACATTAAATGATCAATGTAAAACATAAAATAAAAAATACATAAATTTAAATAACATAACACTCGTGGCATCAAAACGGGTTAAAACATCTAATTTCATTTTGAGAGTAACAGCTTTCATGGTTTTTTTTTACTATCAGACTCACAACTGTCACTTCTTGGGCATTTTTGACTCATGTGTATAGAGGATTGCGCAAATAAATCACGATTAAAAAAATCTTATTAATCTCACAACTGCGCAGAAACTTAAAATGGCGACGTTAAGACTGAGGATGATCGCTGCGTAAGATCACTGGACTACCCAAACTACAGTAGTTTGTTTCCACCCACTGGCGAACCACGTAATAGAGAATGTCACAGCGTTAAACGGATATATGTTCCATATGTATCAGCAGTGTTAATAACGAAACAATGTCGACTGAAGCAACGTTAAGTGGGGTCTACCTGTACTGGAAATCTGACCCATGTTCTGTGTCTGAAAAAGAAAGATAGGTTGATCTAGGCTACGTTAGAAAGGGGAGTGAAGAGAATAAAATAATGATGGTCTTCACAGCTCACCGATTCTTAAATGAAGGCTCCTGCAGCTCTGCCTAACCTCTCATAGTCTCTGTGTGAGCATCTTGGATGATCCTGCTTCTGATTTGTACCAGATTCTGTGTTGTATCCTTTCCTAATGTTCATATTACTAGACATTTCTTCTGGGGAATAATTCTTCAAACTGTGTTTGAATGCTGAGCCTTAATGTAGGATTTCAGGTTCTAAAAAACAGTTATTAGTTTCATCGATACATTCAATGTAATCACATTTTCTTACTATTTTTGATCATGTGCCTTTGTCTTACCTCCACAACCTTTAACACACTTCCAGCATTTCAGTCTGTGGTCATTAACCTCCTCTTTATGGCTGTTGCAATTTTATAAACTTTACTTTCACGTTTCAATACTTTCACCTATGAAGTCAAACGTAAACGTAAATGTCGTATTTAATACAGGTAGTTTGAAATCGCAGCTTCCAACCAGAAAACATTTTGAGTATAAATTATGTGAATTCATTTAATTGAATTACAATCTACGCACAGCAATATCCCACAAACAAATATTTTAGTTCAGAGGTAGGTATGGATTAGCTGCCACGTTACCTACAATATGCACAGTCTTTGCAGTATATCTCAGTATAACCTGTGCAGGGCTTTGAGATATTCTGCTTATGTGAAAGGCATGATATCCCGAGCAATTACACTGTTTTAAAGAGAAAAACGCCTCCTTGAAATTGTCATGCAGTGAATTAGGGGGTTTTATCAGTCTGGAATAAATTGCTGAGGAAATATTCTCCATTTCCTCAAGAAAATCGCTTCAGAAGGAAATATTATTTGGAGCACTAGCTATGCAGCAGTCAATTATCCATCATTGGGATTAACATGCAATATTTCTCCACAGATCTATTTAATAAAGAATGCTAATAGAATTTCCAGTCAACTCCAAGAAACTCCAGTTCAACTTTACACTGCATCAAAGCAGAGTTACTGCAGTTCAGCAAGAAGTACTTTTACGTTACCGCCAGAAGTTTCCACTTGTATCCTTTATCAAGGAATTTGTTATAGGATTAGTGATATATTTGTATGTTTCCTTCTTTTGTACACACTATGCCAGTGCATTTATGGAACCATATAGATTCACAGCATTAGCAGAAAGCCGATTGGTCTATTATATCTGTGTTGGTACTTTAAAGAGCTTTCTTTCAGTCCTATTTACTTGTCCTTCCCTCATAACTGCATAGTGTTCCTTTTCTAGATATTTACCTAATTTCCTTTTCAAAGCTACTATGGATTCTGCCCCGATCATCGCTCTGGCAGGGAATTCCGTATCCTAATTACTCTGTGTGTGAAAAATAACTTGTCTAACCTCCACATTTCCTATTACTGTATTATTATTATTATTATTATCTTAAATTGGAACCTTCACTGAGTCACCAAGTCAATGACCAGGTCACTGACTCATGAATCCCTGACCAATGCGTATTGACAAACCTTGTACTTTGTGCAGTTAGTAAAGACATTATGTGGTAATGTAAATCAATGCAGTAAACTAAAGGAGCAATGTCTGTCATTGGGTTGGTGGCATGCGTGGCTATTAAAAATGGCCGTGTGCAGGAGTAGAAGCATGAACTAACACTTGGCAGAAACTGAGAAAACCAGGAGAGGTTCCAACAACAACAACTTGCCCTGATATAGCGCCCTCCATGCAGTGTAGCGCCTCAGAGCGCCTAACAGTGGCGGCGCCTGACTCCGTAAACACAGTCCAATAGGAAAGTTTTCAGGCGGGAAAGACGAGGAGAGACGGGGCAAGGCAGAAGGGTTGAGGGAGAGTGTTCCAGAGTTTTGGGGTGCAGCGGCTGAAAGCCCAACCTCCCTCGGTGGGGTGAAGGGTGTGAGGGACGAGCAGGAGGCCGGGGCCAGTTGAGTGGAGGCGGTGGATTGGCTTGCGAGGACAGGAAGGGAAGTTCCGGGGAGTGAAGGGATTTGAACACAAGTGTGAAGTCGATCTGTGAGGTGATGGGGAGCCAGTGGAGCCTTGGCCTGAACCGGTGAGATGCGTGTAAGAAGTTTGATGGGGGTCAGTGTGCGGGCGGCAGAGGTCTGAATCAGCTGGATCTTTCGGACGGTGGAGCCGGAGGAGTGTGTTGGAGTGATCCAAGCGGGAGGTGACAAACACAGGTTTGAGGATATTGGCTGCATTTTGGGGTAAGATACGGTCAGATGTGGTGGAGGTGGAAGAAGGAGCTCCTGGTCAAGCGACTGGAATGTGGGGGAGAAAGGACACCCTGGGGGGAACGAACCGGACTCCGATAACGTGCACTGGTTTGGCTGAGTCTGAGGGAGAGCCCGGGGAGGTCGAGCTGTTCAGATCTGTGAGACTGAAGACATTGACAAGAGCCAAGGAGCATGGTTTTCTCTTTTGTCCACGTTTGGCGGCAGGAAGTTCGCACTCATCCAGGTCCTGAAGTCTGTCAGACAAGCTGGTTGAACATCGGCGATCCTGGAATTGGTACTCGAGGAGGCAAAGTAGATCTGTGTGTTTACCCTGTGCCTGTGGATGACTGCCCACACCGTGCATATAGACAAGGAAAAGGAGAGGGCAATGATGGAGCCCTGGGGTACCCCGCAGATGACCGGGGTGGGGGAGGGAGGAGAACCATTTGCCGAGAGGAAATGGAGGCAATTGGTTAAGTAGGCCTCTAACCACGTTGAGTGCGATCCCCCTAAAGTAGATGAGAGAGGAGAGGTGGGTGGTGGTTGACACAGCAGAAAGATCCAGGAGCACAAGGAAGCAGAGGAAGCACCGGTCACGGATAGAGAAGATGTCATTTGTGACATTGACAAGCTTGCAGTGGGCAGGGTGAAAACCAGAGCTCTGTGCGAGCAGATCTTAAATTCGCCAAATCCATTGTGCACACGACCCAGACGACACGATGAGAGGCTTTTGCCCTTCCTCCGGGAATCTGTTCTCGGATTACAGAATAATGCCGGACCTTTTGGAGACGTAATTTATGAAGAAACAAATTCGGAAACATTGTTCTGCATAGAAGAGGTTGGAAGTTTACCCTTTAATGATAATACCCACCTTCAAAGCAGCCACACTGACATCTGTAGGTCAGTTCCCAGAATAGCAACCAGCCACGAATTAATCTGCTTCTATAAATTCATTATGGTATTCTCGTGCAGCCAACCATCTGTGTATTAATAAACCAGAGGCCTTTCCTGTCACATCTATCAGGTGCATTCTCAGTACAGTTGCGCACAGAAACCAACAGCAAAGAATGACTCTTTCCCTTTGTTGCCGCTGGAGGCCAATCGGGAAGTAAATCGGTTGAGGCCCCCGTCCGCAAAGAGACGGACGGGGGCCTCAACCGAAGCTGAGAAAGACTTTGAGAATATTGGATCCTGTGGATTGCAAGATGAGGACTAAGCCTTTAGTCTGAAAGATAGCACACAAGTCAAATGGAGTGCTCACCATTATTGACACCAGTGCTCCAAATTAATTCCAAACACAGGCCAGCGGTTCATGAATCTACCTTTGCTCCGCAAATAATTTGTCAACGCGAGATGTAACTTGTTGTCTGTGGATCCTGCCAGGGCCTCCCTTTCAATAAACATGATTTCAAACGAACAGAGAAAGAAAGAAATTGCATTTTTTTGCAGCATCTTATGACATTGACAAGTGCAGTGACTGTTTTTTTAACGTACATTCTGCAGTAATTTTACACCCAGCAAAAGTCTCACAAACAAGGTGATTCAACCGCTGTTATCTAAGTCCACAGGAGAAAGTCCTTTTTACTTCCCCTACTATAGCAACCTTTAGTACTTCAGCAGGCAGATTGCACCTTAGTTTAATGTCTCATCCAAAGTTGGCAACTCTCACAATGCAGCATTACCTTGGCGTCACACTAGAATGTCACCCAGGACCATAAATTCAAGTCCCAAATTAAGACTTGAACTCGCAGTGTTTGTTCTCTTTGTGTTTGAGAGAGACGTAGATTGTGGGGGAGGACAAGTTTGCAGGGCTACAGGGAGAGAGCGGGGGAGAGTGGGATTCATTTGGACAGCTCTTTTCAAAGAGCCAGCACAGACACGATGGGCCAAATGTCCTCCTTCTGTGATGTATAATTCTGTGATTCTATGACCCACTGCTGAATTCCACTAACACCCAATCTGACACCTTGCAAATTAACCTCGCTCCTGAATTACTGGAAAGGTAAAATGACTGGCAATACTGTGTAATTATTTATGCTGCTTCTGACCAAACAATAGCTCAGGAAAGCGTCACTTTACACCAGGCTACAGACGCACTGGAACAGTAGCCTGAGAAAATAGAGTAAGGAATAGGACATTGGGAAGAAGGTGGAATTTCTCTCACTGTTGTCTTCCATTATATATCTATCTGAGACAATCCCTCGATAGTCTTCCCAACATTTCACATTCTGCTAATAGCTATTGGTATATATTTGTCGGTTTATGAATGATAAAAATAATAATAATCCTTGCGTTTTCATAGCCGCCATAGCATTTTGTTGAGTGGTCTCAAAGCATTTCACAGGATGAATTATAAAGTGGGTTAACTGTCTATTTTGTGGGCAAAGTGTCTTTCTAATATCTCTCTAATGTCCTTATTCTCAAAATCTGGTCTGAATCGCCTTCCTTTCTATAATGGGGTTTTCCACCCATCAGTTAGACAGCCAATTCACTTTACAGTATATTCCATGAAGTAGACGTCTAGAAGACGTGAAAAGCTCTACTTTGTTATCAAATGTAAGGATTATCGGTTACCATATAGAACTCCGCCTGCATTCTCACCCGAACCAAACTTCATTACCCGAAGATCCTTCAAGATCCTCACTCTTGTGGTTAAATCCCTCCACTCCTCTGCACACCCTCCCACTACCTCTCTAACCTCCTCTCTCCTCATAGCAATGCCTTCTGCCTCCGTTCTACTAAGTCTAGCCTTCTCCTCGACCTCCAAATCCTCAATCGGGAGCCATGCTTTCAGTCACTACGCCCCAAAACTCTGGAACTCCCCCCTAACCCCCCACCCCTCAATCCTTCCACCTCACATCCTCCTTTCCCATCATCAGGTCGCACCTGAAGTCCTTCCTGTTTGCCCGCAGGTCACATTCCCCCTCCCCCTGGCTCGGCCCCACTGTTGTGAAGCGCTCTGAGACGCTGTCTGGCGTGGAGGGTGCGTATACAAAGCCAAGTTGTTGTTGTTTTTGTTGTTACCATTAAAATGAAGAGCTTTATTTTCCGGACAGCAGTAATGTCCAGCATTTTGACATTTTGCGTCAATCTGGCTCAGTTGGTTGCATTCTCACCTCTGAGTCAAAAGGTCTAGGCTGACACTCCAAAGTAGTGTTGTGGTGTAAAATTCTGTAATCAATGTGTCTAGTAATATCTCATTATATATGCATCATTATATATATCAATATATATTTGATACACATAATCAATCACTTATGATAGGAGCTGGTTCGTCCCGAGGCCTCTGGAACTCCCTTCCTCACTCCCTTCACCTCTTCCTACTTTCAGGTCTAGGCTACAGACCTTTCTTTTCGACAGCGCTTTCGGTCGCCTTCTTCCCCCTCCCCCCTGGCTCGGCCCCGGGATCCGTTATTGGGAAGCGCTCTGAGGCGCCGTCCAGCGTGGAGGGCACTACATACATCCAAGTTGTTGTTGTTGTTTGTGACTAGCTTCACACGAGAAACGAAAGACTGTTTGTGAGCAGCAAACTGTTTTCAGTCCTTATCAGTCATTTCGTCACGGTAAAGCAGCCTGCGGCTGGAGAGAGAGAGAGAGAGAGAGAGAGAGAGAGAGCTGTGTTGCCTTTGTTTTTACTGAGGAACCATCTTGTAAAAGACAATTGGTGAAAGGTCACCTAGTAAACTAGAGAAACGAAGATCGATTCGGGAGAGAATCAGAAGAAAGGATTGAAGAAGAAGGATCGAATTGGCATGCCGTAATAGAATTTGGACATTGCCTTGATACCTGGAGACTTTCGGATGATAGAAAACAATAATTAATAGGATACTTTTGGATGTCGAACTGGAGACCGTACAACAATACTTGGATACCTTTTGATGGACTCATATTTGGATTAAAATGAATATTAAATTAGGCATTTGTTACTCTATGTCTCCCACAGCATTTGGTTTAATCAAATTAAATCGTTGTGAACTGTGAGTCGATATGTAACTGTTATTGTGATGTATTCCTTTCCTCACTTATAATTCTTACTTATCTGAATTAATAAACATGTATATTTTTTGTACAACATTTCTGTTAATCCTTACTTCACCTCAGGGTCACAAAATTTAAATCAACCCTCACAGGGGTGTTCCGCAATATTAAACAAATGATAGTAATCCTTACACCTGGCACAGTGGCTTTCAGGTCGGGAAGAAAGCACTTCTGAAGAATTCCGCGTAAACGCCAATTGTTGCACAGTTATTGTTCAAGGTCCTTCTCATGGTGGCTGCAGCTACCTGTAGGATGACATACCGTAATCGCTCAAACGGTCAATATTATACTTTTATCGCGCTGGCTAAAGGTTTATTTCCTCGCTGGTCGAGGATCAACATCACGCCAAAGCACTTGGGAACCGTGACCGAAGACTCGGGAAGAATTCTAAAAGAATCCATCAACTGGTTCCTCATTGAAAAATAAACATCGAAGGCCAAGGAAAGGAACAAATTACATCCCACTATTCAACTGCTGGTTATTTTTCACCACCATTTGGATTACTTTTCACAATCAATTTACTCTTGCTCTCTCTCTCGCTCATCAATCACACCTTGAAAAATATTTACCTGATTGTGGCTCTGATAATTCCATCTGACAAACAGTGGAGCGGATCAATTGAGTCTGGCGATTACAGTATGAGGGAAGGATTGAAAAGCATTTCTATCATTCATTATTATGATGTAGTAAGAGCAAGGTATTATTTTGAAAGCAAACTGTGTCAGATTCATACCTTTAGGAATAAATTTGCTGGGACATTCAACTCATTTTTCAATGTAGCGTATTTCGTTTTGCTTTGTGTTTCATTTTGTGGTCCTTATTTATTTGTCAGAATTTTCATTAATTCTCTCTCCCGAAAACTCAGCGTTGGCTACAGGTCAAATATATTGATGGCTTCCCAAGTACCTTATCCAAGGAATCCACAACAACCACGATTTGCATTTGTATAGCGTCCCTCACACAGGATAGCGTCACAGAGCTCTTGAGAGTGACGGAGCACGCCGCCAAGCTGGGGGGGGGGGGGGGGGGGGGGGAGGTAACTGTAGGCACGGTCAAAGGAGCAGGACTTCAGGCTGAATCCAAAGATGGGGGAGGGAAGGGGCAAGGCGGAGGGATAGAGTAGCGTTCTGGAGTACGATTCCAGATCATTCTTCACGAGTGAGCTCAGACACGTGAATTGTGGGCAGTCTGTTGGACTGGAGGAGATCATAATTAAGCGCGTGTATTTCACACACAGAATCACTGGTCAGTGATTATGGTGGGAATGTTTACTGCCCCCCAGCTCACAAACCATGACACATCATCACCAAGAGTATCAGCCGCAGAACTCTACCCTCCAGCTGCCATCAAAGCTACTCTTTCAAGTATTTAAAACATTCTTTGTAATGTATAAGTAAGTAAATTTTATAGTTATTACCAAAACTCATTGAGTCGTTTACTCATATCCAAGTGCCGTTATTATTAAGTAATTTTATTTTTCCCCATTCCACAATTTTTTTCCCTTTTCCGCTTTGAAAGGCAAGAAACTCACATTTGCTCAAGCACTGGCCACCTGATAGCTTGTCCCAGCGACAATTAATCTGTCAGTGTCAATATCCACCTGCCAAAGCCTCAATCAATCCAACATTTGTATACGCATACAAACAAACGGCAGCGGGCACTTTACAGCCGTCAGGAATAGGAACTCTCACTCGGATGTTTTTTTCTTACAGTCTGGCACTTGGATGTGGGTGACTAAAGTGGGTGTATAACAATAATAATAATCATAATAATCCTTGCATTTGATAGAGCACCTGATCACGTCTTCAAGGCGTCTCAAAGCACTTCTCAGAATATACTGTAAAGTGACCAAAAATTCTAAATACTGCACTGCAGAGGCTGGAAATCTGAAACCCAAACAGAATTCGCTGGGAACACTCAGGCAGCATCTATGGAGAAAGGAAAAGTGAGTCAACATTTTGGTCAATGCACGACCCTTCGTCAATTCACTTTACAGTATATTCTATGACGAGCTTTGAGACGTCTAGAAGACATGAAAAGCGCTATATCAAATGCAAGGATTATTATTATTACTATTGCATTCGATGTAGCGCTTTTCACGTCTTCTGGATGTCCGAAAGTATTTCACAGAATATATTACAAACTGAATTGACTGTTTATTTGTGGATGAAACACGGCAGCCAATTGTGCACGGCAGTGTCCCACCAACAGTCGTGGATTGAGTGACCAAATTATTATTAGTTTTCTTGAGGGATTATTATGAGGCATGAGTAAGGATACTTGTTCTGTAAAGTTCTGTATTAACTTTAACTCCTTCGGCATTGAACAACATTGTACTCAAAATATGTTTCTCAGGATTATTAATTAGCGAGATGAAATGTACTTCATATGATCTTACACCATCCTCTGGTGGCCAAACTGTGCAATAGTTAAATATTCTTTCAATGCATCGCAGCACAGAAGCACAGAAAGATTTTTTTTAAACAGCTTCCCAAGCTTTTGTGTGAATTCTACAATTCTCTACTCCCAGTAGTGAAAATTCTGCATTAAGATTTGCCAGACAACAAAATCAAGCGAGCACAAATCCGCATTAAATATTCATTTATTGTGTTGTTATTGCTGCTTGTCTCTTTCAAGGGCAACAGTTCTCATCAGATACTGTTTCTTAATTGATCACACGTTCATTTCAGTCTGCGCTTATTGTTTCGTATTTAATACCAGCCTCAAATTATAAATAAATTTATAAATTATAATTTAGAAGGGGACAATTCGGTGCTTTCGTTGGTTTGTTTATTCTACATATGCAAAATTCCAATGTGTGATTTAATTTAATTTAAAATGTGTGGTTTCAAACTCAACACAGTCCAACTCAAACACATGTGGTGTTAATGACATTGAGAAAAGTGATATTGTGATCGTTGATAAATTATTGGGTCATCCGCTGGACGTGGGTGGGTTTATTTGGGTGGTCTTGGCAATTGGCCGCAAAGTGGTGATTATTTGCTCCATGGTAAATTTGATGACGAGTGTCATTCTAAGCCCCCAAGTGAATGTGGAGCCGAGGACCCGAGAGTGTGAAGGTGGGGGGCACAACGAGAACTTTGTTGAGTTAAGGGGAAGCCACTATTTAAAGTTTGGAAGCCACTGAAGAAGAGTATCACATTTAATACTATTACTACTGCTAATAATAATCCTTGCATTTAATATCGCGCTTTTCACGTCTTCTAGACGTCTCAAAGAACTTCATAGAATATACAGTATGTAAAGTGAATTGACTGTATACAGTAAAAGCCCGTTTATCCGGCCCCGATCAACCGTAACTCCCGTATAACCGGCATAGCAAAAAAAAGTCCACATTCGATTAACCGGAATTTATCCGGAAAAATGCATTGAATTTTTAAAACAATTTTTTTTTGCGTTTTTGAGCGAATATTCGGCAGGTGCTTTAACCGGCATTGGCCAGGTCCCGAGGGTGCCAGATAAACGGGCTTTTACTATATTTGTCTTTTAGTCTGCGATGATGGATGATCAACTGTTCTATCTGATGGAGCCACAAGAGGGTGCTCAGAGAACATTCTATTGAGGTTGCCATTCAGAAACAAAGTGACATTTTCATCACATCTCACAAACCTACAGCTGCAACAGGATAGAATTCACCATCAGTAATCCAGCTCTGAAATAAAACAAACCACAAAACACCTCAAGTGGAACAACCCAATGGTGGGCTTGCTAGATTTTAAAACACTTCTGAAAATATTGAATAGACTCTACGGAACTGTTACATGTATTTCAAAGAATAATTGAAACAGATGAAACCGACTCGCGATGCTGCTGGGTGGCAAACAGAAATAGTAAAGTATGTCATTTCGACGCTGAGAAATGTCACAGTCTCAATGAGAAAATGTGCAAAACCTCTGGTTTGTACGGATGCAATTGAGGACAAGATGAGACTCTGCTGTTGTGTTCCCTCCATTGAATTGTCTACTGATGTTCACTATCAAAGCACATGTGCCAATACATATGGCTACTTAGGTGAGGTATATCCAATATCTGTGAAAATGTACCATGTGGAAGGAAAAAGAATCAGACACCTTTAGGAATGAAAGAGGAGAGCAGATTTTTTTAGGGAATGGGGGTGGGATGGGGTGTGGGCAGCTAGGTGTCTCACACATGAGGGAACCAATCATTTTGCTTAATAGTATCCAAACCCCAAACTCTATGCATCCCACCAATGCATGGAAATTCCAGAGATAGGTTGTTGGAACGGAATACTCTCTCCCTCTGGAAAAGATGAGGTGCAGGTTGGCGAGAGCCAAGGCTTGGGAACCCCAGACAGTTAGTTAGTTAGTTAGTTAGTTAGTTAGTTAGTTAGTTAGTTAGTTAGTTAGTTAGTTAGTTAGTTAGTTAGTTAGTTAGTTAGTTAGTTAGTTAGTTAGTTAGTTAGTTAGTTAGTTAGTTAGTTAGTTAGTTAGTTAGTTAGTTAGTTAGTTAGTTAGTTAGTTAGTTAGTTAGTTAGTTAGTTAGTTAGTTAGTTAGTTAGTTAGTTAGTTAGTTAGTTAGTTAGTTAGTTAGTTAGTTAGTTAGTTAGTTAGTTAGTTAGTTAGTTAGTTAGTTAGTTAGTTAGTTAGTGTATTGCTGGAGTCGAACCAGGTAAAATCACTGTCTAGTATGTTTTCCCATTACTTGTCCACATAGGTCCACCGTAACCTTTAATGCTTTGGCTTGCAGAGTTAACAGGAGCTGAGTGGGATGATTCCCTGCCCCCAGTGACTAGATCGGTCTCTTTCACGTCCTACTGATGAGCTGTGCTGATATCTGCTCTGGAATACTGCAGATTCACCTGGCTCAGGATTATGTGATACATATACAGTATATCTCCATCATGGCTATAATATATTGGATATAAAAGCCTTTTGCATAATACTGATACTATATTCATTTTAAAGTGATATGTAAGACATCTAAAATTAGCATGAATTCAGCAAAAATCTTTTCAACAATTTAGAAAATGAGACCTCAGTTTATCATCTCATACGAAGGACAACAGTCGCTGCACTGTATTGGACTCAAATAAGAGAGATTGAGTTGAAATAGTGCTCTTGCAAGTTAGTTAGGGTCTCTGACTTCGAGATTTCTTATTCACTCACACGAGCGCCTCAAGCACTGGTAGCATCAACCTCCATGCACCTCAACAATCCAGTCAGGATCTACGTGTCTCGTTCAATCCTCAACTGTCTTTCCTCCCCCACATCCATGCAATGACCTGCTCTGAACTTCCCTCACCTCCGCCACATTGCCTGACTCCACCACTACCTCAACCTTCAGGCCGGTGAAACTCTCATTCATGCTTTTATCACGTCCAGGCTTGACTTTGCCAAAGCCCTGCTTGTTGGCCTTCCCAACTCGTTCCCCCATAGGCTGCAGATTCATCAAGAACTCTGCAGCCCATGTTCTCTCCAGCACTAAGCTCCATGACTCAGTCTCCCCCATTATCGCCTCCATTGGCTTCCCATCATTCCGAGGATTCAATTCAAGATCCTTGCCCAGACCTTTAAAGTCCTCCTTGGCCTTGCCCTACCCTACCTCTGTGACCTCCTAACCCCCTACCAACCTGTCTACTCCCTCTGCTCAGCTGCCTCCTTCAAGTCCAGCCTCAACACCCTCCTCTTCGACCATGCCATTGGTCACCCCCCTTCCCCTCCTTTCCCTCCACCCTCCCTGATTCCTGATCACAGCTCGGGTCCAAAACACTGTCCAGAGCCTTGGGACATCCTCCTGGTGTGAAAACATGATACAGTGAACAAATGTAATTTTGTTTGTTGCTGTTGTCAAGAAATAGTGCAAACTCTGACCTCTATGGTTCTGAGAGATGTTGACTTTTTTAAAACCCACAAGTTGGAGGTGAAGAATTCTAAAAGTTTCCAAATGTTTACAGTTAATATTATTTATCTTTGGTACTCACTCAGCAACAACAACAAAATTACATTTCTAGAGCATCTTTCATGTCAGGAGGACGTCTCAAGGCGCTGAACAGTTAGGTTGGGACCCGAGGAAGGGAGAGGGGCAGGTAGGGGGGAGGGGCGGGAGAAAGTTACGAGGGGAACGGAGAGATTTGGGAGGGCAGCAGAAGGCACGATCGAAGAGGAGGGTCTTGAGACCAGCCTTGAAGGAGGCCAGGGAGGAAGTGAGGCGAACGGACTATGGGATGGAGTTCCAGACTGTGGGGGCAGAGAGGCTGAAAACCCGTCCACCAATGGTAGTGTGGGTCGAGTGGGGGATATAGAGCAGAGTGGAGCCTGATGAATGGAGGAGACGGGCAGGTTCATAGCGGGACAGCAAGTGGAATGACCTTGAAAGTGAGGACGAGGATTTTGAACTCGAACAAGGTTCAGGGTCGAACAAGATGCCCAGGTTCCTGACTGGCTTTGAGAGGTGGAGATTGCAGCCTTGCTCATTACTTTGGATAAGGTAGGACAAAAAAAATAGTAAATTGGTACACTTATATTAAATGCCAATAGTATCCACGACATTCTACTGTATTTTGTAAGTTATTGTAGTTACAAAGCTGCGACTGCTAACAGGACTGAAAGGAGCTTGAAAAGTGTCCGCTAGTGATATGATTTATTTCTCCAAATCCAGCTGATAAATCAGGCTGACATCTTCACCAGTGCCTTAGGCTCTTGTGCAAAAGGCTAGTGTTATTGCAACTAATGTAGCTGCTGCCAATGCCCTCTGGATGCTCTAAAGCACTATATATACATAGTAGAAAAATAGAATGCAAGGATTATTATTATTTTTATTATTATTGGGGTAATGTCTCGTGTTTTCTGGCACATTCCAGTTCTACAGACCTGCACCAAAAAACAGCAGAGACCAGATGGGATGAATGGCCTTTTTCTAGTGTACATTTCTATGGTTGTACAGGTCTACTCTATAGGAGAGTGGCAATTAGAGATAAGGATTTCAACCAGAATTACAGTAGTAACTCCGCAATTAGCCTACTTTTCCCCTCAGACAGGGAGTGGGGAAGCAATCAGACGTGGTTTCTGTTCTTCGTGTCTTGTTGGGAGCAATAGTTGGGGGGCAGAATCCACATTAGGTTTCAAAGGGGAATTAGACAAAGATCTAGAACTGAATAAACTCAAGTGGTATGGAGGAAATAATAATAATAATATAACAATAATAATAATAATAATAATGCTTGCATTCGATATAGCATTTTTTCACATCTTATCAATGGCTCAAAGTGCTTCACAGATTATACTCTACTGTAAAGTGAGTTACTGTATATTTGTGGGCGAAATGCAGCAGTCAATTGCTCACAGCAGTGTCCCACAAACAGTCGTGGATTGATATCAATATACTATATAGGGGAGTGGCAATAATAATATTAACAATATTAATAATACATTAATATGCATAATAATATTAACAATAACCTGTCACATAGCGGATTGACTTAAAGATCCTCACTCTTGTGTTTATAACCCTCCACTTCTCTGCACCCCTTTACCTCTCTAACCTCCTCTCTCCTCATAACTGAACCCCCTGCCTCTGCTCTACTGGGTTTGGCCTCCTCCTTGTCCCCCGATGCCTCCACTCCACCATCGGTGGCTGTGCTTTCAGTCACCACGCTCCGAAACTCTGGAACTCCCTCCCTGAATCCCTCCGCCTCACCCGCTCCTTTATCTATTTTCAGGTCGCGCCCGAAGACCTTTCTGTTCGACCGCGCCTACCGTCACCTTCCCCCTCCCACTGGCTCGACCTCTGGCTCCGTTATTGTGAAGCGCTCTGAGACGCTGTCTGGCGTGGAGGACGCTATATAAATCAACGTTGCTGTTGTTAATAATAGCATTTCATGTAATCAAGATGTCTCAAAGCCCCTCATAGAATATACTACTGTATATATTTTGTGGGTGAGGACAAAGATGCAGCCAAAAATTGAAGAGGAGAAAATTAAGCTTATATATGGTTTTGTGTTAATGTCTCAGAAGTAAAATTTGATTATCCACTTTTATATAGGAGGAGTTATCTATTGGATTATGTCCAGCAGCTGAAAACTCTGACCCAGAGAGAGAAGACCATCATCAGGCAATGGTGCCAGAATCGATGCAATAAAGACCTTTAGACCCTTCAGGGATCTCTGACTTGTGACACAAGGAACCATGCAATGGAGAGAGGCTCCACTATATTACGTAGACTCACAAAGTCATCAGGATACCGGCTGACACATTTTCATGGTCAATATCATTATCAGTTGAGAATGCCCATGCACTGAACACGATTATCGCAGACAGACATTAATTAATGAAACCCACCACAATTATGAACTACTTTCCACAAATCACACATGCTTGAAATGCATGAACCTTTCCAACTATTTTCTAGTAAACAGACGGTCTATCTTTGGGTTGGGTTATGCAATGATTGTGTGCACAGCAAATATAGGCGTAATTAACCAATGGAAAGGATTCCAAGTTATTTTTCCATTGGTTGTTAACTACAGACACTTGCATTAAGCGCTTTGGGAGGCTACCCTATAAGTTGTGGTTGTTGTCGTAGGTGTTAGCATAAACATGCATCCTATTATGTATAGGTTTGCACACAGTTAATCCAAACCCCTATATTTTGCACACGGGTTGTTAACCCAAACCACAAATTGAATTCAATTTTTTAGAAGAAAGTTTGTGTGTTTTACACACTGACCTGTTGGATCTCTAAGTTAATATACTGTCTTTTTGACAATGGCACTGAGTCTCTTTCTGCCTTTTTGAATGTTGCAGCCATCCTTCTTTGAGCTGTTCATTGTATCTTTCCAATACTCTTGCTGAATTTTAGATATTCTGTTAATCATATTGAAATTAGATGTTTGCTTCCGAATGGTAAGAAGTAATTGGATCCAAAGAGTGTTTTAGTGGAGTCCTACAGCTCAGTAGTTAGAGAATGCTTCACCACTTGCCTTACAAGCAAGAGATCTGTGTTCGAATCCAGGCGGATCAGGGCGAAACCTTGGACAAGTTTCCTTACTCCACAGGCCTGATAATAATCCCTTAAAAAAACAATAATTGGTCATTTCAATCCATGATTGTTTGTGGGACACTAATTGGCTGCTGCATTTCACCCACAAATATACAATCAATTCACTTTACAGTACATTCTGTGAAGCACTTTGAGAAGTCTAGAAAATGTGAAAAGCGCTACATCAAATGCAAGGATTATTATTATTATTATTTAAATGTTATGCATCTCATCAGGCAAACAATTCAAATTTCCTATCTTGTCACTTCCTTTCGTTGTCTTTGTGGCATAACCAACTTATCAAACCCAAATTCCAAGGTTATAATGTCACCTGAATTTATATTTACTAATATGTACAGTACAGTGTTAGGCACCAGCCTGACATGGCTGTTTGTTGGGACAATGCCACGTGCAAAGTGACTTCTGAATCCCCCTGTAAATACACGGTCACTACACTTTTACAGAAAACTATTGCTGCAAAACTGGGGTGGGGAGATGTTAGGGCAAGGAACCCTAATGAAAACATTGGGTGGGGAATCATGTGTTTGGTCCCCCGATGGAAAAAGCTTCCACAGCCTATGCCCAGATGGGAGTTCCAGGGGGTCAATTTTACCTCAAAGATGTCAGCATTTCGACCACAAAAATATACAGTCAATTCACTTTACAGTTTATTCTGTGAAGAGCTTTGAGACGTCTCGAAGACGTGATAAGGCGCGATATCAAATGCAAGGATTATTATTATTATCATCATTGATGCTGAGGATGGCTATTTCAAAGGTGGTGTCACCCAGGTTCAAGACGAAGACATGCCTCTCCTCCCTCCTCTTCTTTTCCAGGATGCTATCAGCTCATTGATGATGTGGAGGATGTTGAACGCGGCAATGTTTGGACTTTCAACACGATTCCCCCATTTCCCAACCTCCAGCTTCTCCCCCGAATTCTAAAAAGCTTCAGACGCAACTGACTTGGTGGAAAACTCTGTGACGTAACATTGAGACATTTCAACGTGACAAATCCAAGGGTTGTTATTTTCATTAGCATGTTTAAAGTGCCTCGTCAAGAATTCCAGAGTTAAAATGTCACTTAAAAAGAATTTGCAGTGCTCATACTTGGGTAGTAAAGAAAGACATTTACCACAAAGGCACCTGAGCCTTAATGCACCCAAAAAAATGATACCATTGTTTTTTAAAGTCATTGTTTTCAACCGACCTCTCATGGCTCTATAAATTCAAAGCTCAACAACACCATTCGCTACACTCTTAACAAAATAAGAACATTGTACAAGATTAATTTTCTTGTTATTGGGATAATCGAGATAGATATGAAACTCCACTTTATTTAGTTGGTATTTCAAACAAAAAACATTTAGAATGTAATATTGGAGCTCCTGTAGCTCAGTGGTTAGAGCGCTCGCCTTACAAGCGTGAGACCTGTGTTCGAATCCAGGCAGGTCAGGGCGAAACCTTGGGCAAGTTTCCTTACTCCACACACACGCCTAATAATAATCCGCCCCTCAAAAAAAACAATATTAAAATTGATCACTTCAATCCACAATTGTTTGTGGGACATTGCTGTGTGCAATTGGCTGCCGCATTTCATATATACAGTCAATTCACTTTACAGTATATTCTGTGAAGCGCTTTGGGACGTCGATAAGATGTGAAAAGCCGCGATATCAAATGCAAGGATTATTATTATTACTATTCCTGCACTTGCAAACAATTGGGATTGTGCCAGGGAGGAATTATCTCACATGATACTTAAGGTTTCAAGGACCAATTTATTCCTCATCACAAAACAATGAAAAAAAACACCTCTTGAAAATGGCACTGACATCATTGGGAGCTTCGCTCCATCGGGATTAAGGAACTGTAATTAAGAATTCACATTTGCTGCTTGTAGACAAAAACAACAACAACAACAACTTTGATGTATATAGCGCCCTCCATGCCGGGTGGTGTCTCAGAGCGCTTCACAATAACAGATCCCGGGACCAAGACAGGGGCAGGGGGAGGAAGGTGACCAAAAGCTCGGTCGAAGAGAAAGGTCTTTAGCTGTGACCTGAAACTGGGGAGAGAGGGGGCGAGGGGAAGGGAGTGAGGGAGAGAGTTCCAGAGTCTCAGGGCGGAGTGGATAAAAGCACGGCCGCCGAGGGTGGAGAGGAGGATTCGGGGGGACATGGAGGAGGCCAGACCCAAAGGAGCGAAGGAAGCGGGTGCTGGGTTGTGGGGGAGAGGAGATCAGAGAGATAGGGGGGTGCAGAGGAGTGGAGGGATTTGAAAACAAGGTGAGGATCTTGAAGTGGATCCTCTCTGGGATAGGGAGCCAGTGAAGTCTGGTGAGGACTGGGGTAATGGGGGAGCGAAGCTTGGTGAGGGTGAGTATGTGGGCGGCAGAGTTTTGGATGAGTTGGATTTTGTGGATTGTGGTGGAGGGGAGACCGGCGAGGAGGACATTGCAATAGTCCAGCCGAGAGGTGGCGAAGGTGTGGACCAGGGTTTCAGTGGCTGTTGGGGTGAGGTATTGCCGGAGACGGGCGATCTGTCGGAGGTGGAAGAAGGCGGTGCTGGTGAGGGACCGGATGTGGGGGAGGAAGGACAGTTGGGGGTCGAACCTGACCCAAGGTTGCGCACAGGTTGGGAGAGTTGTAGGGGCCAGGCCGGGAAGGTGGAGGAGGTGAGAGCCGTGGGAATGGAGACGTTGACGAGAGACAAGGAGTATGGCCTCCGTCTTGTCAACATTCAGCTGCAAGAAATTTGCTGTCATCCAGCCCCTGATGTCTGACAGGCGGCTGACAGAACATCAGGGGACTGGGGGAGGGGGGGGGGGGGGGGGTGGGTTGCAAAAAAGGCATAATGTCTCAATTAAAGTGGGTTTAAGATGGTCATTATCGGCAGTATTTACTGAGGCCAAAATACCACCCTTGGTCATTAAAATTCAGTTCGCAAACAGAACAGAATAGATAAATGGGATGAAGCCATTCTTCTCTGTCACCCTCTTTAACTGCTTACTTGTCTGTAGGAAATTAATTTGAACGGTCTTAACCTGATTTCAAATAAGTGGTGTAAGAAGCAAGAAAAAAATCATGATAGTGTGTGTACTTATAGTTTCTCCTTCAGTTTCATCTCCTCTCTTAAAAGCGTTTGATCCCTTTTTCTTTCCACAAGAGTGTGGTTCCAAGGGTGCATCAGTTATCCTGTAGTACTTTGCTTAAGTGGCTTTCCTTCAAAGGAGCCTTGAGAGTGAGTGTCGGAAGAACACAGCTGGAATTGTAACCAAGCTAATTACTGTCCTCGCTTACAGATCTACGCACAGATATACTTTCCAGCAGGGGTTACTGGATAGAGATTAAGTGTGAGAACTCCTAGCTGGTCCACTGCCTGTCCCTAGTTTTCTCCCAGTGGTTAGAGAGCTCACCTTACAAATGTGGGATCTGTGTGTTCGAATCCAGGCAGGTCAGGGCCAAACCTTGGGCAAGTTTCCTTACTCCACACGCCTAATAATAATCCCTCCAAAAAAAAGCAATAATAAAATTGGTCATTTCAATCCACGACTGTTTGTGGGGGGCACACTGCCGTGCGCGATTGGCTGCCGCGTTTCACCCACAAATATATACAGTCAATTCACTTTACAGTATATTCTGTGAAGTTCTTTGAGACACACAGGTCTTCGAACACAGGTCTGACGATTGTAAGGCGATTGCTCTAACCACTGAGCTACCAGGAATTTCATTGTGCTGGAGGAGCTCTACATTGTTGGAGCAGCTGTCCTTTGAATGAGACATTATTCTGATGATAATGAGAATTATAATTATTAATTATATAATAATAATTATATATTAGTTATATAATTATTATATATTGTATAATTATAATATAATAATTATATATTGTATATTTGTAATATAATTGTTATTTTAATTATAATATAATTAATATAATTATTATATTATTATAATTCTAAAAATAATAAGACCCATCTGCCTGTTCAGATGGAAGTTAAAGATTCCATTGCACTATTTGTAAAAAACAAAGAGTTGTTTATCCACAAATTGTTTGCTGTATCTGCATTCCAATACAGTCACTAGACTTAACACTGATCATCTGTGCAGAGGGTTTGGTATTATATTAAATGCAAGGCTCGTTATTATTATTCTATATATGTGAGGTAACTCTCCCTAAATTAAAATACGTCAGTAACACCTAGATTTGTGCCTTCCTGTTCTGCTGCCTTGGCATGTGTCAGACTATTGTTGTGAGTTACCTTTCTCTTTCTCAATTAACACGTTATACAAGTTTGCAAGGTTTCCTCTCAAACATCTCTTTTTGAGTCAGAAGAAATGTAATTTATTTAGAAGTCCCTTTTGCTCATCCCGAGTTATCAGTCTCTTTGTTTTCCCCTGTAACGTGTGTCGGGAAGCGCTCTAATGCGCAGTTCGGCTTGGAGGGCACTGTACAAATCCAAGTTGTTGTTGTTGTTGTTGTAGGGAGGCTAACTTGGCTTTGATCTTCTCTACGGGGGTAGTAATCCCTTTGACCTTTTCAAAAATAATAATTTAGTCACTCATTCCACTCCTGTTTGTGGGACACTGCTGTGCACAATTGGCTAGTACATTTCGCCCACAAAATGTAGAGTCAATTCTGTTTACAATTTATTCTGTGAAGTGCTTTGAGATGTCTCGAAGACATGATACTCAGGAGTATGTGTCAAACGCAAGGATTACCGTTGTTTATAGAACGCTCTGTTTGTGGTTTGATGCTGAACTGGAAAGAGAGGGAAGGTTGCCAAAGGCATGACTGTTTGTGGGACGCTGCTGTTTGCTTATTGGCTGCTGTGTTTCGCCCACAAATATACAGTCAATTCACTTTAACATATATTCTGTGAAGTATATTTGAGACATCTAGAAGATGTAAAAAGTGCTATATCAAATGCAAGGATTATTATTATTATGATAATTATTATGATTATTGTTATTATTATTATTATCATCATTATTATCATTATTATTATGTGTTTGGTAGTTGGATGAGGAGAGGTGAAGTTCGGTTAGGTTCTCCTGTATATAGCAGTGATCTGTTGGTACTCAGTGGCGAAGCTCAATGAGCCCTCGGACTAGATCCCAGAAGAAGATACGCAGAGTGAGAAATTACTGAAAATAATTAAACCCTCTAAGCTGTGCCCCAGGGACAGATCAAGTCAGAGTGGGGTTTCCATGTAGCCTAATGGAATACCTCCCTTCGAGATATTGGAAGAGACTCTCTTTGGCTGTGAGAACCCAACATTGTGACTTTTCTCAGACGTCAGTCACTCGGTGACGTGACGTTCCGTCCTCCCTGACTTTGAGTGACTTTGACTTTGCGTCAGGGAGGGGGTGGACCTGGAAAGAGGGTTTTGGTGGCGTTCTTACGCCCCGAGGGGGGAAAGGCTTACTTGTGACATCTCCAATTTAAGTGCTGACCCTCACTTTCAATGTTCACACGTAAAATTGCCACTTACCAGATCATCGCAGTGTAGCAGTGGGCAGCTGATCCCAGTACCCCACCCCAAGGACAAAAATAGGGCCAACAGAGTGATGGACTAAATCATCAAATGGGTTGAATTTGGGGACACTGGAAAATGCTATTTAGATTTTTTATTTAACCATCCACAATATGCCCACAAATGGCATAGTCAATGTACCTACACTGTACTGTAATATACTTCACGGTATATCCTGTGAAGCACTTTATAATAACAATCCTGGCGTTTGATATCGCGGCTTTTCACTTCTTATCAACGTCCCAAAGCGCTTCACAGAATAGACTGTGAAGTGAATTGACTGTATATATATTTGTGGGCGAATCGCGGCAGCCAATTGTGCACAGCAGCGTGTCCCCCCCGACCCCCCCCCCCCCCCCCCACACACACACACACACACGGTCGTGGGTTGAAAATGACCAATTTTATTTATTGTGTTTTTTTTTGGAGACGCATTATTATTAGGCGCGTGTGCGGAGTAAAGGAAACTTGCCCAAGGTTTCTCCCTGACCTGCCTGGATTGGAACACACAGCTTGGTCTCCCCAGCTCGCAAGACAAGTGCTCTCACCACTGAGCCACAGGAAACCCGCGCTTTGAGACGTCTCGACAAAGTGATAAGATGGTAAATTGCCAAATGCAAGGATTATTATTATTTTTATGGGGGTGGGGGGGGGGGGGGGGGGAGGGGAGTGGGGTGGGGGGAGAAAACGTGGGCATGGCCTGGCCATTGGCACCAAGTGGAAATAGGCACTTTGTTTATCCCAAAGATAAAAGTGAAATGTTCAGTTGAGAGTTACCTGAACATCCCCCCCCCCCCCCACTCCCCCCACCCACCCCACCTTTCACACCACTTATTTTTTAAATGTTTTTTTTAAGTATTGGCAAACTTTATCCACTTTTACGTGGCAACAACAGCAATCCCCAAACCAAGCAATGGGAGGGAGGGATAATGCGTTTACAGTCCAACCAACTATTTACAAACTAGTACATGCATCTGGTCCTTTGTGAGGGTTTCCCTCTCCAGAAATAAACTTACCCTGGCAGTTCCCTGATGGGTATTGTCCACACGATTTATGTATTGGAAATCTCACATCCTCGTTACATTTCTCAGTAAGTGGGAATGGCTGAGAAAATGCATACAATTCCCCCTTGCAATTTTACTGTAGGTTTGCGATGTTGTTTCCGGACGAAAGCCTCTTATTCATAGCTAATTATATATGTTTATATATGTATATGTTTCTGATTGATACGTAAATATATATCGTAAGATTTTTAAGAGGCGAAATCTGTTTGGTTGGAATCGAGCTGTATCTTACTGTGGTCAGGAAACATACGAGTAAGTGTGGGTGGGGTGGGGGGGGGGGAGGGTTTGGGTGGGGGGGAGAGAGAGAAATCACAGCAGCAAAAGTAGAACAATTCTTACAAACACATGAAAGAACTGAACGCGCGTTGTGGTTGTGTTTTGGGGGGGCTGGGTAGGAAGTGGCCGGCGAAACGCTGCGTCTGGCGAGAGAGACAGACCCTCACACACCCACACTCACCGTCAAACTCACTCAGTCGCCCCCTCCGTTAACGTCAGACCCTCCACAAGCATCAGTGACTGACAGTCGACTGGATCCTCGCCACGAACCCCCCACCCGCCGACCCTGGGCTCTGTGGTGTCAAATAAATCAGAGCGTTTTACACCATGTGTCTGTGTGCACATGTGCGTAATTTCCACTCGAGGAAGAGTCGGGTTTAAGTAAAATAGCCTGAAAATCACGCAGCCCTGTATCAAACTGGACTCGAAAACCAAGTCCCTGCGACGCAGAGAGACACGCTCACAACTCGCCAAAAAAAATACCGGTTTCCCCCAAAAACCACGTTTTTTTTAAAAAAAAATAAAGAAAACGAAATGTTACCGCATTAACGATGGGTGTGGTTTAATAGGCGGAGTGTGCGTATAGTGTGTATGTTAAAACACGAGGAGCTACGGATAGTATAATCAATATATTAAATATACTTCCCCCTCCTCCCCCACCCCCCCCCCTCTCCCCCCCTCCCTACCCATTACCCTGTATTTGCGAGTTTGCTGGAGTGATCCGGCATGATTTTCACTCGGGACGATTCATTCAAACGGGATCACAATTTCTCCCACCCATTGAAAGGTCATCGCCAAGGCCAGGCGACCCCTGAGCTAAGGCCGTGTTGTCTGACAAACCGGTGGCCGGAACCGTGGTCATCACTCCTTCAAATCCGTCGAAAAATATTCCACATGAACATTCACAAGTGTGGACATGTGTGTA
>CM068742.1:653836-739310 GCA_035084275.1 Hydrolagus colliei | reverse complement strand
TACTCCAACCTTCTTTGCAATTAACTTTATTAATAGGATTTTCTTGGGTACAAACCGAAGCCAGCAATCAGGGCTGGATACCATGTCAATCACTGCCCTGACATTACCCCCCCCCCCCCCACCCCGGGGGGGGCTCTGGGGAAATACATTCACTAATTACTATTTCATTACAGTGATTGGTATTGTGTGTGTATAGTATAGTATTGTGTGTGTATAGTATAGTATTGTGTGTGTATAGTATAGTATTGTGTGTGTATAGTATAGTATTGTGTGTGTATAGTATAGTATCGTGTGTATATAGTATAGTATTGTGTGTGTATAGTATAGTATTGTGTGTATATAGTGTAGTATTGTGTGTGTATACTATAGTATTGTGTGTATATAGTGTAGTATTGTGTGTGTATAGTGTAGTATTGTGTGTGTATAGTATAGTATTATGTGTATATAGTATAGTATTGTGTGTATAGTATAGTATTGTGTGTATATAGTATAGTATTGTGTGTATAGTATAGTATTGTGTGTGTATAGTATAGTATTGTGTGTGTATAGTATAGTATTGTGTGTGTATACTATAGTATTGTGTGTATATAGTGTAGTATTGTGTGTGTATAGTGTAGTATTGTGTGTATATAGTGTAGTATTGTGTGTATATAGTATAGTATTGTGTGTGTATAGTATAGTATTGTGTGTATATAGTATAGTATTGTGTGTGTATAGTAGTATTCTGTGTGTATAGTATAGTATTGTGTGTATATAGTATAGTATTGTGTGTGTATAGTATAGTATTGTGTGTGTATAGTATAGTATTGTGTGTGTATAGTATAGTATTGTGTGTGTATAGTATAGTATTGTGTGTATAGTATAGTATTGTGTGTGTATAGTATAGTATTGTGTGTGTATAGTATAGTATTGTGTGTGTGTTTAGGGACGTCCCCGAAATGCGCTAGAGAAGTGTGATTTTGTTGTTGTTGTAAACATGTCTGTCTGTATATATATATATATATATATGTGTGTGTGTGTGTGTGTGTATGAATGGGTTATCTATATGTTGGCATGAATTGTTTGTGGATGTGTATCTGTGAGTTTGTATGTGTGTGAGTTTTTGCGTGTGAGTTGTGTACGTGTGTTTGTGTGTGTGTGTGTGTGTGAGAGAGAGTGTCAGTTTTTGCGTGTGAGTGTGAGAGAGTTTGTGTGTGTCAGTTTGTGTGTGTGTGAGTGTGAGAGAGTTTGTGTTTGCGTCTGTGTGTTTGTGTGTGTGTGTGTGTGTGAATTTGTGTGTGAGACTTTGTGTTTGTGAGTTTGTATGTGTGTGTGTGTGTGTGTGTGTGTATCAGTCCCCCCCCCCCCCCCCCCCCCACTCCCCCTGGGGGAGTGGGGGGGGGGGGGGGGGGGACTGATACACACACACACACAGGCTTATTTATTATCTTATTTATCAGCTGAAAGACCCATGTGGGATGAGAACACTCCCTGTCCAATATAACACATCATCAACTTCTCCAACTGAGGTCAGACACATGTCCCTCACAGTCAGGTGCTGGTGGAGGCTTCTCACTGACAGTTTTCTGGGCAGTTAAAGGTTGGGGGGGGAGAGCTACCCCCCCCCCCCCCCCCCTTACACACACACACACACACATTGGGGGGGAGGGGGGGTCACCCCCTAAATATTGCGTTAAGACTTGAGCAGAAAAGTACAACAAACAGACGGGAAAGTCACTTTGTCACAGCTCTGCTCTGCTCTGCGCAATACCGCGTCTGTACTGAAATCCATAGAGCAACTCTGGCCACTGTTAACTCAGAGTTTGGGGGGGGGGGGTGTGGGGGGGGGGTTGTGTGTGTGTGTGTGGGGGGTTGTGTGTGTGGGGGGGGGGGGGGGGGGGTTGTGTGTGTGTGTGTGGGGGGTTGTGTGTGTGGGGGGGGGGGGGGGGGGTTGTGTGTGGAGGGGGGGGTTGTGTGTGGGGGGGGTTGTGTGTGGGGGGGTTGTGTGTGTGGGGGGGTGGGGGGGGTTGTGTGTGTGGGTGGGGGGTTGTGTGTGGGGGGGGGGTTGTGTGTGGGGGGGTTGTGTGTGTGGGGGGGTGGGGGGGGTTGTGTGTGTGGGTGGGGGGTTGTGTGTGTGGGGGGGGGGTGTTGTGTGTGGGGGGGGGTGTTGTGTGTGTGTGGGGGGGGGTTGTGTGTGGGGGGGGGGTTGTGTGTGTGTGGGGGGGGGTTGTGTGTGGGGGGGGGTTGTGTGTGTGTGGGGGGGGGTTGTGTGTGGGGGGGGGGTTGTGTGTGTGTGGGGGGGGGTTGTGTGTGGGGGGGGGTTGTGTGGGGGGGGGTGGGGGGGGGGGGTTGTGTGTGTGTGGGGGGGGGGTTGTGTGGGGGGGGGGGTGTGTGTGTGTGGGGGGGGGGTTGTGTGTGGGGGGGGGGTTGTGTGTGTGTGGGGGGGGGTTGTGTGTGGGGGGGGGTTGTGTGTGTGTGGGGGGGGGTTGTGTGTGGGGGGGGGGTTGTGTGTGTGTGGGGGGGGGTTGTGTGTGGGGGGGGGTTGTGTGTGGGGGGGGTTGTGTGTGTGTGGGGGGGGGGTTGTGTGTGGGGGGGGGTTGTGTGTGGGGGGGTTGTGTGTGGGGGGGGGGTGGGGGGGGTTGTGTGTGTGGGTGGGGGGTTGTGTGTGGGGGGGGGGTTGTGTGTGTGTGGGGGGGGGTTGTGTGTGGGGGGGGGGTTGTGTGTGTGTGGGGGGGGTTGTGTGTGGGGGGGGGGTTGTGTGTGGGGGGGGTTGTGTGTGTGTGGGGGGGGGGGGGGGTTGTGTGTGGGGGGGGGGTTGTGTGTGGGGGGGTTGTGTGTGGGGGGGGGTGGGGGGGGTTGTGTGTGTGGGTGGGGGGTTGTGTGTGTGGGGGGGGGGGTGTTGTGTGTGGGGGGGGTGTTGTGTGTGTGTGGGGGGGGTTGTGTGTGGGGGGGGGGGGGTGTGGGGTGGGGGGTTGTGTGTGTGGGGGGGGGTTGTGTGTGTGGGGGGGGGGTTGTGTGTGTGGGGGGGGGGTTGTGTGTGGGGGGGGGGTTGTGGGGGGGCTGACTCTGTGGTGTTTCTGGAGGAAGAATAAATGTTTCTTTTTTTTAAAAACGGAATGAACCGTAGAACTCTGTCAATGTTAGTTTTTATTGGAAATCTAATACACGGCAAACAGGCAAACAGGCAAACAGGGAAACAGGCAACAAACAAACAGGCAACAAACAAACAGGCAGGCAGGGCTACAACAAAACTTTCACACCAACTACACTACACATGACTGTGCTCAATAAACCCGGGAAAACAACGTTCAAATAAACCCACCTTGAATCTACAGTAAGTCACGGATGAAGTGAGATCGGTTGAATGGATCGGTTAAACTCAGGAGATCATTTAATATGGGGGGGTGGGGGGGGGGGGGGGGGAGAATGATGTGTCTCTTGTGTTGTCACTCCATGTAATATTCTGATGGGTTACCAAACAACATAACATGATGGAGGGAAGTCATTCCACTGTTGGTCCAGATTTTATTCTTATTTTTCCTAAGTTTAAGAAAACCGATTAACCAAAGAGTCTTCGCCTCCATTTGAAGACTCGGGCCCCGTATTATTATGTCTGTTTATCTCTGTATTAAAATTCTCGTCAATCGCGGCCTGCAAATGTCCCCTCAGTAAAGGTCCTGACCTTTGACTGTTCAGCGTCAAGGGCCCTTCCTAAAACACGCGGAGGACATCTATTGGGAAGTTTGACTGTGTGCTACTGACTGGAAAAAAATGCCTATTAAATAGTACGCACTTTCAGAAAGAACGAACTCATCTTTGCAGATTTGGTCTGAAGCCGGTGTCAAAGGGATAGTCACAGATACAATCATTTTGACTCTACACATTAAACACGATTGGTAGAAACGCAGCTTCACTGGAAACATTGTTGACTTGCCGTTGTTGTGTTTATTGAGCGGTGTGTTGACTACATTAGTTATTCATTTGAGTTTCCGACCCCATCCGACAAACGTATGAATTCTGGCGAGGACCGGCTGCCCTTCTGCCTTGTCTGTTTCTTTCTGTAGGTCTCTTCCAGGAATTTCCTGTAGTCGATTTTGCCCTCTAGGCTCTCGTCAAATTTCGACATTATCTGGTAGACTTCTTCCTCGTTCAGAAGGAAATTGCACAGCTTGAGAACGGCTCGGAATTCCGGCAGGGACAGGTAGCCACTGTTCTTACCGTCTAACTTCTTGAAGGCTCTACGTAAAGGTTTCCACTCACCCTTCAGCTGTAGGACACAAGGGAAAACCGGAGTTCAATTGCAGGTAAAAACCATTTGGATAGTTGCACACACACTTTAACCCGATTGCCCAAAGGAGTCCTGTAGCTCAGGGGTTAGAGCACTCGCCTTACAAGCCTGAGACACTTGTTTTACAAGCGTGTTCAAATCCAGGCAGGTCAGGGCGAAACCTTGGGGCGAGTTTCCTTACTCCACGCACCTAATAATAATCCCTCCCCACCCCAAAAAACCCACAATAATAAAATGGGTCATTTTCAATCCACGACTGTTTCTGGGGACGCTGCTGTGCGCAATCGGCTGCCGCGCGCAATCGGCTGCCGCGTTTCGCCCACAAATAAGAATAATAATAATAATCCTTGCATTTGCTATAGCGCTTTTCACATCTTATCGACATCTCAAAGCACTTCACAGAATATACTGTAAAGTGAATTGACTGTATATATTTGTGGGCGAAACACGGCAGCCAATTGCACACAGCAGTGTGCCCCCCACACACAGTCGTGGATTGAAATGACCAATTTTATTATTGTGGTTTTTTTGGAGGGATTATTATTAGGCGTGTGGAGTAAGGAAACTTGCCCAAAGTTTCGCCCTGACCTGCCTGGATTCGAACACAGGTTTCCCCAGCTTGGACTCCCCAGCTTGCAAGACAACCACTAAGCCACGGTCAATTCACTTGACAGCATATTCTGTGAAGCGCTTCGAGACGTCTAGAAGATGTGAAAAGAGCTCTATCAAATTCAAGGATTATTATTATTATTTATAGAGATTCCTATAGAGATCAAACTAACTTGCAGCAACATTCCAGGACGTGCCAGGCTTCAATCACAGGTGCCAACTCTGCACTTTTTGCAATGTTTTCTGCACACGATAGGCGTGAAGGAGCGCTCAGTTATTTGCACGCGTAGAATGGTTGCAAAACTTCAGCCCTTGTTCCTCGGAAAGTATCGAGAGACAGTGCCAAATAAAACCAAAACATATCCCCAAAGAACATTTTAAAAAGACATTAACTTTATAAAATGGGTACTTGTTCTCTGTTTCTTTTTGTGGAAAAAAAAAGGTGTTTATAAATGTGTTTAATGAGATTGAAATGCCTCACTTGCAAAAACATGTTTTCTTTTTTTTTCTTTTTAACCGTTTCCCCCCCCACCCCCCCAGATTAAGTTTGGCAATTTAAAAAATCGATGATGTAAATTCGCAACGCGCAATCCGTTCAGAATTGATGCCGTTTGCGATATTCCATTCTAATGAATAAGAAGACAAGACTCACTAAGACTAGAGAAGAGCAAGATCCACCCAGTTCGCCTTTCACCCACCTGTGAGTTACAAGCACGTACAGTATCATGTCCTAAACTATTACTGCATCCCAAGGTATTACTTCCTAAAATAAATCTATCTAATCAATGAAGTCGCCTTCTTATCTGTGAGTTAAATGTGCAATTTAGTTTGTGAATGTGTGACAAATCTAACTATCTGATGCTATTGTTGTCACGAAGGTTACCGTGCCTCTGTGTCAGATTACCTGACGTCGAAGCCTTGCTGTCACACTGTGCAGTCCTATCTTCTGAGATCCAGGCGGCTGTATCGTCGACCGAGCCTGAGGATGCTGCATTACCGCTATCATGTTGCTCCCCTCGCGCCACGATTGTCGGCGCGTCGCAAACGGCTTCAAGAACTCAACGTAAGAAACCCTGACCACAAAATTAAGGAACAAAAAAAAACACGCTAAGTACTGTAGAGCGCTTGCTACCAGTCACATTGTCCGTACTTTGCATTTGATATAACGTTATTTTCACGTACTTTATATCTGCATTTAAATACCGTGTTTCAGCCCCAAATAAATAATGTAATTTATTATTATCGTAATTCACTGGAATTTTGACAATGGCATTCAATTCCGAGCAGCCCCCATGACAATAACATTCTGCTGATTAAACTGAACTTTAATATAAACAACAACGTTTCCTACTTTCCTTGCAATGTACAATTCTGGAGATTCTTTTGTTTTGCATTTGTTTGTGGTAATCATTTTGGGGTTCTGACTTACAAAGATCTCAACATTTCTCATCTTCAATCTGCAGATTTGCAGCACGACTGCAAACCATATATACCTGTAGTGCCATTCAGTTGCTCAGAGCTGGGGGAGACCTGAGAGGGGTGGATGGGAAGTGACTAAAACACGGTTCGAGTTTCCAATCCTACTTCAAGATCCTTTTGAGGATTGGAATTCATTTTCTATTTAATAAAACGTTTTTCAACAAATTGAAGTTGAAATAATTTCACTGTCCTTTTTTACACTGATCACCAATTGTAGATTATTTGTTCATATGCTCCATTAAAGATATAATACTGTATATATTTCTACTGTCATGTTAGCCACAAAACATACTTTAAAGTAATCCTCTAAAGCAGATTGAGTCATTCCCTCTGAAATGAAAATTGTCATCCCAGATATTATTATTACATTCCCTGCAGTGTGATTCCTTTATTAATTAAACAAAACTTTTTTTCTGAAACTTGTACTGTATTCAAGTTATTTCTGAGATTTTCATTTGAAGTTGGTGTAAAGGGACACAATGATTAATGGGGAAACTGAAGCATTTAGAAACACCCAATGGGAAAGGTTAGTGTTTGGGAGAAGTGTAATCACTACCATAGACCGGACAGACAATGTTATAATTACCACAGTGACTAGACCTGCATGTTTATGATTTATCTTGAAGCTGAGATATCTCAGCATTCCTCAAATCCAAATATACCCAGATTCTGCCTGGCATATACTTTCTTGGTTAACTTGAAAGAAATGTAAAATGTACCTAAATATTACCACTGGGGTGATGGGGGAGTGAAGTTTGGAGCGGGTGAGTATGCAGAGTTTTGGATTAGCTGGATTTTGTGGATTGTGGAGGAGGGGAGACCGGAGAGGAGGGCGTTGTAATAGTCCAGCCGAGAGGTGACAAAGGCGTGGACCAAGGTATATTAAGGTATATTCAGAATACCACACAAAAAATAGGTGTTTTCAGTGTTTAAGGAATGTTGCTCCAGAAATCTACACCAACACCATTATGTGTAATAATCTTATACCTTAATTCAAATAACAATAGCAACAATAAATATCATTTGTAAAGTGCCTTTAACGCTGGGCGGACGTCCTGAGGCACTGGGAATAGCAAAATACACAGACTTTACAATATATTCTGCTTCTGCACTTTGAGATATCTCAATGATCTGGTAAGGTGCTGCATCATATGGAAGATTCATCATTATTAAATCAGATCTGGAAAAATAATAATGGCAAGAGATCTTACAAAATTCAAAAGACAAATTGGAATTTCTCCTGATTGTTCTCTAGTCCATATATAATTATACACAGGTGTCCCTCCCCAACCGCAGGGGATACGTTCCTATAAACCTCCGCGGTTGGTAAGATCGTGGTTGGGAAATGCTGGGCCCTATGGGAAACATGGGGATGGGGGAGTAAGTTCACGTTCCATAAAACTAAACACAAAAAACACACAGACACAGTTATAACAAACATACGTACATTTATTAACCAAAATCCCAAATCGTAATGATAATGATGCAAACCATGAATCCAGCACTTGTCTAGGTAATCATCAACCTGAACGTTAATGTTCATCCTCCTCTTCCTCTTCCTCCTCATCCACAACATAAACCACCGACGAGTGTGAGGTGGATGGATGTGGAGAAGCCATATCGTGGCTGGTTGATGCAACTGGCTCATCAGTGGTGGGCGGTTTATTAAAGAATTGTGAGATGGGTGGTTGACCCATTTTGTTCCGCATATCTTTCAGGACCTGCTTGTACGGTCTCATTAAATCCTCCAAACCTCGCTTGGATTTTAAGCTAAGCTCCATGAATGGGTCAATCTCCATAAAGGTGTCTGAGAGTTTATTAGCAAGGAGCATTGCCTTTGCTAAGGTTGGCACTTGTCATCCTCGGCTTCTCCACTAAATCCTCGTCCACTGCCTCACCAGACTGTATTAGCTCATTAAGGTCCTCCTCCTCCTCCTTCAACTCCTCGCTGTGCGACTTGAGGAGATCCTCGATGTCACCAGGCTGCATGTCGGGACAGCCCCTCGCCTCCCAAACGCTGAGCAACCTCGACAATGCGCTGAACTTCAGCGTCAAATGTAGGGACGCCTCATAGGTCACTCACTTGCCTCCTCCCACAGTTTACCCCAGCAGGCGGTGCGTGTCGTCTTCCTCAGTTCATCCATCGATTCCTATATGTTGGTGATGCAGTCAGCGGCGGTGGAATCCTTCCAACACGTTGACAACGTCAGTGTCGCGTCATCCTTCATCGCCTGTATCGTGCGATCAAAGGTGCGTTGTACATAGTATGCCCTGAAGGTGGCTATCACACCTCGATCCATGGGTTGAATCCTCAATATGAGGGTGGGCCAATGTGAGTGTGTGGGGGTGGTCGGGTGCATCGTCGAGGATGAGTAGGACCTGAAGGCCAGATTTTTTCTCCGCTTTGTTACAAAGCAGTGATGAAACCAGTCCACGAGGGCTGCCTCAGGAACCCTCGCCTTGCGGTTAGAACGCCAAAACACAGGGAGACAGTTGTTTGCTCTCGCCCTTCAGAGGACGGGGATTCAGAGAGCGGGAGAGAAGAAGCATCGGCTTCACTACACAGCTCCCCCACCCCCCCCACCCTCGGTGTTCTCACAAAGGAGAAGGGTCACCCTATCCTTGGCCACCCACAAATCCTGAAGCTCGCTTCTCAGCCTTCGCAACGAAAGTTCGGGAAGACATCCGCTTCCAGAAAAGACCAGTCTCATCCGCATTAAACTCCTGCTCCGGCAGGTCACCCTCCTCCGCGATCAGCTCCTTCAGCTCTTCCGGGAACTTGGCAGTTTGACCTCGTGATCGGCTGAGGCCGATTCCCCCTGAACCTTGAGGTTAGTCAAGGAGAACCTCCTCTTAAAATTTCCCACCCAGCCCTAACTGGCTTTAAACCATCGATGTCATCGATGCTTTCTCCGGCAGCCACAGTGAGATGCTTGTAGATACCAAGCGCCTTCTTACGTAACCAAATGCAGTTGACAATCGCTTTTCTCTGGTTCTGGTTTTCTATACAGACATTCAGCGCCTTCTCTATTTGTTCCAGCTTAGGGTCACGCGGCATACAAGGCAATTTTGCACTGTTTGCAGAACCACCCACAATACCAGCCCCTATCGATGCCTCACATTTTCCTATGGTTCCGATGGTGGACTCGTTAACCCCCATTTGTCGTCCAACCGACGTGGCACTTTCACACGTGCGAGTCTATTGAGGACGTCTAGCTTCTTGTCTAAAGTGAGCACATTCCTTGCCCTTTTAGCAGCAGATTTACTTTTGCCACCTGCTAATACATTGAGGGGCCAGAATTAGGTGCTAAACTGACGAATAATAAAAAGCAGAATGTGCAGCGACGGGACGATGTCCGCGCACACACGGTACCTGTAGATCCACGGGTGCAGCTGGACTACGTGGGGTAGTAATGACGCTGAGAGGTGGGAAGCGCAGAGTGGACGATTACACACTTAATACGCGGATGAATGTGGTCCCTTGTTTGGAAGAGTGAAACTTGAAAATTTAAACCCGCGGATTTAAATCGCGGATGCGCAAAACGCAAAACGCAGTTTGCGAGGGTTGTCGCCTTTAGCAAACCGCGGATGCGCGAGTTTCGTGGTTGACGAGGCCGAGGTTGACGGGGCGGGATACCTGTACAATACTCTCATTAAATCCAGAAGGGGGCGCTGCCTAAAGACTAGTTATACTGTATCTGGGAATGTCTGGTAAACTGGACTCAACGTCGATGCATCAGATTATTCTCAGTAAATAAAAGAAATCATACATTTTAGTTTTAAAGCACTCCATCTTCATACCCCAGTGACACCCCTGCAAGTGAGTTTCCCTGCAATACAGGCCGTATACTCAATTAGTTGTCAATTAAGCTTCGGTGGGATGTAATTTGCCGGCTGTTCCCAAAACGTTCGTATCTCAGTGTTGGTTCACGTTTGACATGTTCACATCACTGTCGGTCCGGCCTTACTTAACCTTGTCAATGTAATTGTCAATGCAATGTTTAATTTCCTGGGTAACTCGACAAAAAATGCATGCAAAAGACTAAGCATTCCAGTGGCTGTGTGCTTTCTCTCTCTCTCTCTCTCTCTCCCCCCGCCCCCCTCCCCAGAGCTAGACGACGCAATTCAGCCACCAGAGAAAGTGAAGTATTTGACCTTACCGACCATCCCCATTGATTTCGAATTTCTTTGCCAGTTCCCCGCACTCGTATTCATTTAAATGCACACAGAGCTCTGTCAAAATATCTTTAAACTCTTCTTGGCTGACAAAGCCTGTGTGGTAGGGGTCAAGCTGCTGAAACTCTTTGCTGAGGTCCTCCCACATGTAGTCAACCTGGAAGTGATAAAAGTCAAACCAACAATGTCAGCATTAGCCACAGGGTACAACCGACAATCTGAGGTTGACGAGTTTTATGTGACACGACTAGCAAAGCTCTCACCTGTGCACGGACGCTGTCCACTATTATATCCGAGGCGCAGTTAAGGTTTTTTGAGCACATCCTTAAGTCGCTGTCTCCTTTCCTGGGTGGGCTGATCTTGGCGTTGGGAAAACAGGCGGATTTGGGAGAGTAGCCGAAATGCCTCACAAACTCGAGGAAATCCAAGGTTTTGTCTTGGTTGGTGATCAGCGTTTCCCACAGTCTGCGGATTTCACCTCGAGTTACCTCTGGCCAAACCTTAAACCTGGGAGAGCAAACAGAGGAGGCAAGACTTTATAACAAGACCGGACCTTTTGATAACCATTGAATTGAACCTGTAGTTCAGTGTTAACCACAGTTTGAGTATTACCCTGATCTAACAATAATAATAATAATAATAATAATCCTTGCATTTGATAATGTTTCTCTCTCTGGGCTTTCTCTCCTCCAACACCAGATTCCCAGATCCCCAGCTGAAGCAGAGATTTACCGTTTCAGAAGCCGGTACATGGTTTCGTGGTTGAGGCGCCGTGAATTAATCTCGTCCAATTCTTCAAACTGTCTCTCCACCTCTTGGTATTGCTTGTTTAACAGGGTTTTAATTATCCCGAAAAGCTGCCCAGGATACAGAAAAGGGAGTTTCTTGGCCACATACGTTTACAACATGTACATTATCTCCAACGCTCCTGAAATGTACAACATCTCAAGCAAGTGCAATGTTAACAACAAAAGGTCCACTGTTTTATTTGCTTACTGCAGCCAACGTTTTGTCATTGACAAAACTACCTACACACACGTCAATTGGGTTCAACTGCCCACTGACTTTACACATCACCAAGCTATAGCTTACCAAATACTGTTACTATTACACAACAGCTTACAGTCGTTGCATGAATGTCAAAATAGACACGGGATCAGGAGCCTTTAAATGCAACCTTTAAATTTGTTTGGTTTTATTATTTTTTTTAAAAAAAAGGCCGTTATATGGCGTAAATTAGGACCGAAATCGTCAATTAATGATCGAGAAAGAACGGGTAAGAAAATAATTTGCTTCACCCAACCACACACCACGTATATTCACCAGCCGGTAAGATAGTGTTTTATTGAAGCCACTTTAACACAGTGTACCTGCCCTGGGCTCCTGCCGTGTTCACTGTCCTCATCAAAGTGAGCTGAGGACTGGTTCTCATGTAGTGTGTGTCGCCTGGATAGGATTCCTGATTTATCCTCAAACAGGCTGGAAACACCCTTCCTGTAACCAAAGCAAACAAGTACAGGAACTCATTTCCCTTTCCTCACCTCAACTGCAGTAAACCACTGAGCAGCAAACCTTCATTTCATAGCACAAGAGGCTTCATTTCATAGCCTGTAAAACACACCATAATTGTACTTTGCAGTGAAGTACACTCCGTAGAGAGATTTGAGATGTCCTCTTGACTTGAAAGGGACCACAATTGAACAAATATAAGGATTATTTACATCAATCTCAGTGGAATAACTTCCTTCTTCAGAAATCTAATCACAATATGGTTTGCATTTGCCCTCTTGCCCTTCAATGAATTGCAATAAAAATTTAAATAAAAGAATTTATATCCCGAATAATCGAAGGTCAGAAATTAACATTCCCAAACTATTACTACTCAGTCTTACTATTACACCAATCCAGTGAATTCCTCCCTTGATGTTGAATAGGTTGGTATCTTAATGGATGATTACTGTGTGTAATTGCTAAATTGTCTCAACAAGAGGATAGAAAATATTTAGCTATAACCGAGGGTGAGGGTCACAATAATAACTTGATCACAAAGCAATGGGACTTCACATGTCCATTGATGTATTAGTCTGCTTGTAGATGTCTATATTGGTTGCATTTGAAATGTGGAACCCAGGTACAGTACATACACAGTGAGACAGAAACACAAATATAACGATGTATATAGATCCGATTGCTAGATGATTAAATAGAAATACAGATCGCAAATCAATACATCAAATAAGGAGAGAAGAGGTAAAAATCGATTACAGATTATAAATATCCGTCTGGATGTACCCCCGAAGAAACGTTGCAGTATCTATGTGGATTGAAGTGATCCGGATAAGAAAAAGGTCAGTTTGCATTCAGTAAGTCATTTTACCCAAGTAAATGGTCTCAAATGTTTTGATGAGGAAGGTATTAATTTACGCAGCCATGACCTCTCCGATATAATAATAATAATCCTTGCATTTGATATAGCGCTTTTCACGTCTTCTAGACGTCTCAAAGCGTTTCACAGAATATACTGTAAAGTGAATTGACTGTATATTTGTGGGCGAAACGCGGCAGCCAATTGTGCACAGCAGTGTCCCCCACACAAACAGTCGTGGATTGAAATGACCAATTTTATTATTGTGTTTTTTTGGAGGGAATATTATCAGGCGTGTGGAGTAAGGAAACTTGCCCAAGGTTTCACCCTGACCTGCCTGGATTTGAACACAAGTCTCACGCCTGTAAGGCGAGTGCTCTGACCACTGAGCTACAGGAAATCCCGATGGTCTCAGCCTATTTTACAAAATCAACCTCTTCAACATCTATCCCAGACTGAGGATAACACTGAAGTTATCATGATAGCTACATGGAGGGAGGGAGGGTGGGTGGGTGACAGTAGCACACCACAGTGCTGGGAACATGTATCTGTGGCTACACCAAATATCGTGTTTGAACAACCCTAACACGCAAACGAGAGTGATTCCAGGTCGCGTCTTATCATTATCAGATGATATCCTTCAAATTATATTGGATTGTAACAGACAGCACCGTGAATAACTTCGATAATCCAGAGTTCTCCACCTTGACACACAAGTCCACCAGTTTACAAGGAATATAGTGCATTACTTGACCTGTGTTTTTTTTAAAATGGGAGTTAAATGCATGATTTTTTTTGCATGAATTGACAATCCTTCTTAACCTTCGTTGATGTTTTTATTCTGTTCAATATTTCTCCCCTATTTCCCCTTCCCCCCCCAAAAAAACTGGAGCCTGTCAAGTTTTTCCAGTTTTCTTGTCAACTGTCTGTCTACTGTGGTCTTCAGTCCAATAGTTTTAATATGTCTCCAGAACCTCCTCCAACAACAGAGCAACACAGACTGTCCTTATCAGATTTTTTATTTTTTTGAGGGGGGGGGGGTGGGGGGAGGGAGGGACACTCTAATTCAATTTGCTTGTGCAGTCTATTGCTCTATTGCTCCAATGCAGCTTGCAGGCAATGATAGGAACAACAAAAGGGTTGACGTTAAAGAGTTAAAGTGTCTTGGTAAAGATGTGCAATGCGAGTGAGTGAGTGAGTGAGTGAGTGAGTGAGTACTTTTAAAAAAAAGGTTATCGGGAATGCATTCGTTGATGTGAAGTTGAAAGGGTTCGCCCCCATGAAGGTTATCAGTTCAGGCGAGAGCTCAGGCGAACACAGCCTGTTAACACTGATAGAGTCACCATACCAAGGCTGAAAAAGCGAGTGGCAGCCAAAGCTATCCAGCACCTGACAAACTTGACATCAGTCAACCCTACAAGTTGCTATCAATAGAAAAAAACACAAGGCATCACTAAATGAGTTTTTCTTGCGCTTGGGTGAACGGGGGTGGGGGGGGGGGGAGTGAGGGGGGGGGGGGCACCTTGGAAAGTTGTTAGCTGAAAACGTGCAAGCTTTTGTTGCACGAGTAATGACAGACACTTTCCATCTATTTGAACGGAGGGGGAGGGAGGGAGGGACCATTGGAAATCTCCAAGAGAGAGACGCGGTTACTGAGGGCGAGCGACCTTCGGGTCAGACGGAATTAATCAGGCGAAAACAATAGTAAAATTAGCCTGACGTTTAGCAAGTAAACTGAAGACTTCATCGCAATATTTCTGAATGGCAAGATGGCTTTCGCTGCACACTGCCACCATTTGTGCAACAGATCACGGCGATGGGCATTCAATTATTTATTCATTGTTAATTTATTAATTGATGTATTTATTTGCGAATTGGCACCTCGGTCTCCTTAGCAAAGCCAGATCTTTTATTTATTAATAAAAAAAATTATTAACAAACACAAAGACGCAGAGGCTGAGGAGGTGTCAGGGAGAGAAAACACTAGAGACACTTTTTTTGCGTGGAGAAAAGCTAGAATTTGGTTTCCATTTACTCCACTCTCGTCTAATGTAAGACTCCAACTACACGACTAAAAGAAATGTGCTATATCATAACCTACCAGTTTGGGGGGAATAGAAGAAAAAAAAATGAGACTCGGGGGGCCGTTACTGGCGTTTAGTATTCAGCGAGGAAAAATAAGGAGATTGTGTTTGAGATGTGACAAGTTAGCAAATGAATGAATGCTAATAGCAACATATGAATAATCCGTGATTAGTTCAAATAGAGACAGCCTTTTGTACCCAACTCAAGCAGCAAAGTTGCTTTCAACTTTTGGGGGAAAAGAATTCTCCTTTTGATTTTCAAGTCTCCTCGGCTGCAGCAAATTCAAGATCTTTTTAATTTAAAAAAAAGTGACCGACAGACACTGTTTATTAACAATTCTCCCCTCAAATACTGTAACTCATTCCCTCCTGCCCCCCCCCCCCCCCCCCCACCTCACCCCCCCCCACCCCTCTTTATCTCTCTCTCTTTCTGATTTTTTTTCTAGGAAAACTGAATTTGTTGTTTAGGTATAATAAAAACACAGACAGCCTAAATAATCCATTCTTCAGATGGTGCTTACAGTATTTGCATCCGTATGAAATGGTGGAATTTGTATCTGTCTATTCCTGGTAAAGAAAACGTTGAATTTGGTGGAACAGACTAAAAAGGGGGAGATTATGGGATAATAAGAGGGAGGAAAGAAGTGGCTGTTTGACCATTGGCATGGAGGAAAGTGAAATATAAGTAATAATAATAATAATCCTTGCATTTGATGTAGCACTTTTCACATTTTATCCATATCTCCAAACCCTTCACAGAATATACTGTAAAGTGAATTGACTGTACATATTTGTGGGAGAAACGCGGCAGCCAATTGTCCCCACACACAGCTGTGGATTGAAAATGACCGATTTTTATGATTGTGTTTTTTTCTTGAGGGCGGGATTGTTATGAGGCGTGCGGAGTAAAGGAAACTTGCCAGAGGTTTTCGCCCTGACCTGCCTGGATTCGAAACACAGGTCTCACGTTGGCAAGGCGAGTGCTCTAACCGCTGAGCTACCTACAGGAGCTCCGCAAGTGAGTGTTGATGGAGGGATCGATAAGCCGCCAATCCTTTGCTTGGAGATAGTGACCCAGACCTGCTAACCCTCAGTGGGGACCCTGTGTAAGGCACGGCCTTGGGGAAACAGTGAATAAAACAACACAGCGTGATTCACCCAGGCTGGTATAGTCACACTTCGACAATGTCAATGTCACACACACACACACACACACACACACGGAGAAAACTGAAGAGAGGGAGAGATAGAGAGAGATAGGGAGGGAGAGAGAGAGAGGAAGAGATAGAGAGAGGGGAGGGGGATGATGGAGAGAGGGGAGGGTGATGAAGAGGGGGTGATGGAGAGAGGGGAGGGGGAGACAGAGAGAGGGGAGGGGGTGATGGAGAGAGGGGAGGGGGTGATGGAGAGAGGGGAGGGGGTGATGGAGAGATAGAGAGATAGATTGAGGGAGGGAGAGAGGGGGAGAGATAGAGAGGGGGTGAGATAGAGAGATAGGAAGAGAGAGGGTGAGAGCCAGAGAGAGCTTACAGAGGTGGGGGGCGGTGGGGAGATAGAGAGACAGACAGACAAGACAGACAGATAGAGAAAAAGAAAGAGATAGAGAGAGAGGTTAGAGATGGGGAGGGAGAGATAGAGAGACAGACAGATGGAGAAAAAGAAAGAGATAGACAGATAGACAGGCAGACAAACAGACAGACAGATAGACAGATAGAGAAAAAGATAAAGAGAGATGGGGAGAGATAGAGACAGGCAGACGGACAGACAGATAGACAGATAAACAGACAGAGAAAAAGAAAGAAACTCCCCAAATCTTTGGACAGTGTTAAGCTGGCCACCATCCGAGTTAAGGATGTGGATGTTAGAGATAGGATGAATGGGGGAACATTGGCAGGGGATCTGGGTTTGTGGATGAATGTGGAAATGTAGAATGCTTATTTCTTTTTTCTCTCTGTATGTGAATTGATTGTCGTTTCTGTCTCCCTCTCTCTCTCTGTGTGTGTCTGCCTGTCTCTTGAATCGATTTAGTGGGGTGGTGGGAGGTGGGGGGGGACACGGACGGACAGGGAAGTCAGTGTGGGCGGCTCTGAAGAAGCCTCTCTCTACAGCTGCGGCTCACAGGATTAAGCAGCTTCATCCACAAGGCGACATTGCACAAGTAGCCTTTGAACAAAAGTCATGGATACTATTAATGATATGGTAATCCTTAATCGAGCTACCTCCCAGGAGTGATTATCCTGACATGGGAAGAATATCTAAGTCCTGGAAGCAGCCCACGACAACACTGTGCTATTGTCAACTTCCAAACCTGAACCAGTTACCAACTTTTTTTTGTGTGTGTGTCCTCCCAAACTTTCTAAGTCACATTTTTCCTTCTTAGTTAATACACACACAAAAAAAAACCAACTTGCGCACAGACTCTTAAACCGCTTCGGATTTTCTTCTGGCAATTCCCACACACGTTTTGATAACCTTCTCACTGTTGGTTTTCGGGGCCCAGCCCTTTAACTGGATGCTTTTTTACATATTTTTTTAAAAAAACACACACTCACACACCCCGCACATGAGACCACACAAAGGCACAAGCTCAAGGCTTCTGGTGGCATGATTTAATGCTGCAAGAGGGATTTTACATTTATGTACTTCTCATGTGGTATGGATCCCATTCTCGCCTGAAGTTAACAATCTCTAGTCTCAGCCAAACACACATTTTAGAAGATTAAATGTTTAGATTTCAAAGTGTATATATATGTATTATATTCCTCAAGTTTATATATATATCTATAATATATATATAATATATATATATAATATATATATATATGTTTATATATACGCTTTAATATATATATTTTTTAATATATATTTTTAATACAGGTTTATATATAATATATGTTTTAATCTATATGTTTATTATATATTACATTGCGTCAGCTTGCACATATATGTTTCCACGCAAGAACATTTCTTAGGTTTAATCAGCGAAGAAAAACAATTATTCGGTCTAAATTTGACATCGTCGAAACAATTGTCTTGCTGATTTGTGAGGGTTAAGCAGTAAAATGTTAACAGTCACCTCATATAATTGTCTTGTCACAAGCATTTGCACCATTTGAAAGTGCGGCGCCAAATGTAATGTATTTGGTTCAATTTAATTTAAATGATGTGTTTTCCTTCAATTATGTTTCAATCATGTTTTTTCCCCCCTCCAAAAAAACCACCTGTTGCCAGTGACATTTCGAAGGCACGCATATACATTCATAATAATTGTGTGGACGGATATGAATAATAATAATACTATTCCAATAGTGCCACGATTATGATTCTCTTCACATCACTTTAGTTAACCTTGTTAACTTGCTATCCATCCACATCAAAATTCAAGGATTCATGACTGGGATGAAATAAAATACTTGTAAATACAGTATCCTAGCACAATATTATTCCTTCGGGATGATTGGAATCAAATTGCTCATTAAAAGCCCAACAATTGGACTGATTTAATTATTTGAGTACAGTAGACTAAAATATCCCATTACATTTTAAACCTAATTTAAAACCACTGATATCTATACATAGATACGATGAAGAACAGGCTCGATTAATTCCTCGGATTTTCAGATGTGTCAAGTTAAAGAAGAACAGAGGCACACATTTACACAAGTGCAGAGGCACACATTTACACAAAGTTTACTTTGTGTTTATAAGGGATTGTTAGGCATCCCAAAGAAAAGGAAAAGCAATTAGAAATAAGCCCTACCTAGAGTCAAATATAGCCATGAATTGGGGGTACTGGACATTTCCGTCTTCATCAAGAGGGATTCTGTCAATGAGCAGCTCAAACTCTTCATCAGTAATCTCCACACCAAACCTGCAGAAAAAGGGGGAGAGAGAAAAGCAGCAGTCAAAGAGCAAGTTCACTTTCAGGTCAGCGCTACCCACAAAACCCTCGGCATATGGCAGACGTTAACTTTTTGTTGCAGAATCTGTCTTCAAGATGAAGAGCACCACATGAATATCAGAGGTTAATCAGGGTTTTGATGGCTCCAGATCTCAAAAAGAAAGAAATTCTATCCGGGAATCCATCCGTAAGTATAGCACATCTGATGGCTGGAGAACCATGCTATACAGCCACACAAATCACATGGGTTTGTGGCTTATGAAGTTATTCATTGCAGTTAAACACTCTTACTAACTTAAACAAGTGGCATGAAAAGGCATCCCAAAAGGATATTGTCAGCGAGTTAAAACTTGGGAAAATAGCAGAGGTTATTTGAAGAGCAATCCAATGGGTAGAGAAAGGAGAATTTTCCCCATGTATTTAAACATGGGGTAAATTCACAAGAAGTTTGACTCGGATAAATATTATCATCGTAACAACAGATTGGAAGAAATAAACCTGCAAACAAGAATTAACATCATGAACAAAAATATAGCGCCACTAATTTTATGAACAGTGTTTTAATAAGCAGATCAAAACCTCACAATTCTTTCCAAATCATAATTATTACATTTCAGTTTCCCCTCTTAGATAGAATTTCAAACCACTTTGATCAGTGCCAGTTTTCACTTTAAGATCTCATTTCATGATTGTGTCATCGATTTTTTTTCCCCCCAATGCAGCATATTTACTGGGACACAGTGGGATATGTTTGCTTTAATTCCATGAATGAAAGGCAACCATTAATAATGGACAAACTTAGCAATAAAATGAGAAATGCTGAAATAAAATTTGCAGCCAGTAAAAGGAAAATTAGCAACTGAAGGAATCAAGGAATGATTCCTCGATAGACAGAACATTTGACGCACCAGGTTTGCACTGGTGAAGAGAAAGCAAAGAAGCCTAAAGCTTCAAGTACAAATTTTTATCAGCAATGGACTTAATGGATGGAAGGAACCCTTTTACATAGGGTAGGTAAGACCTGACCAAGAAAACAATGACTTTGGGAATAAGTGAAACTATTACATCCATTGGTTATATTCACAGAAGCATTTCATGTGCCATTAGTGGATTGTGACATGCTGAACAAGGTCATCAATGTACTCTACCTGCTAGGAAAGTAGTATCAGCCAGAATTAGATTAAGTATGCTGCCCTGTCCTGCGCTTGTGAAAGTTGCAAGCGATGTCCTCTCTATCTGTGATAAGGGCTCCCTCTGCCTCCTTGTCCTCCTAGACCCCTCATCCGCGTTCAACACAGTCGACCACGCCATCCTCCTCCACCGCCTGTCCTCCGTCATCCACCTCAGTGTGATCGCACTCGCCTGGTTCGAGTCCCTACCTCACAAACCACCAGCAGTACATTGCCACAAATGGCTTTTCCTCCTGCTTTTTCCTCACCCGGTTACCTGTGGGGGACCCCAGGGATCCATCCATGGCCCCCTCCTCTTCCTTATCTACAAGCTCCCTCTTGGTGATGTCACCCGCAGACATGGGGCACACTTCCACATGTACGCGGATGACACTCAACTCTATTTCTCCACTTCACTTTGCGACCCCCAGTCCCCTGATGTTCTGTCAGACATCAGGAGCTGGATGAGCGCGAATTTCCTACAGCTGAATGTTGACAAGACGGAAGCCATGGTTCTCATCAACGTCTTCAATAATATGGCTCTCACCTCCTCCAACTACCCGACCTGCTCTAAAACCCTTCGAATCTGTACGCAGCCTTGGCGTCAGGTTCAACCCCCAACTGTCCTTCCTCCCCCACATCCAGTCCCTCACCAGCACCACTTTTTTCCACCTCAGACAGATCGCCCGTCTCGGGCAATATCTTGCCTAAAAAGCCGCTGAAACTCTGGTCCAGGCCTTTGTCACCTCTCGGCTGGCCTACGCAAATGCACTGCTCGCTGGTCTTCTCTCCATCACAATCCATAAAATCCACCTCATTCAGAACTCTGCCGCCTGCATTCTCACCTGCACCAAACTTCGCTCCTTTATTACCCCAGTCCTTGCCAGACTTCACTGGCTCCCTGTTCCGGAGAGGATCGATTTCAAGATCCTCACTCTTGTCTTCAAATCTCTCCACTCCTCTGCAACCCCCTACCTCTCTGATCTCCTCTCTCCCCAACACAGCACCCACTGCCTTTACTCCTCTAGTTCTGGTATCCTCCTTGTCCCCTGAATCCTCCGCTCCACCGTGCCTTCAGCCACTACGCCCCGAAGCTCTGGAATTCCCTTCCTCACTCCCCTCACCTCGCCCCCTCTCTTCCTGGTTTCAGGTCTCGGCTAAAGAGCTTTTTTTTCGACCACACCTTTGGTCCCCTTTTCCCCCTCCCCCTGGCTCGGGTCCGGGATCTGTTATTGTGAAGCGCTCTGAGATTCGGTCCAGTGTGGAGGGCACTATATACATCAAAGTTGTTGTTGTTAAACAATGGATAAGAAAGCAAAGGGTGTGAGACAACAGAAGGCCGATAGAGAGATACCTGGAGAAGAGAGTAGAAGACTGAGGAGCAAACTATAGTCTAAAGTTTTTAAAGTCAACATTCAAACCAGCATGGTAAAGAGTGTCCAAGATTAATATATAAGATTGGATTGAGATTGCTTAGATCACAATAGCAAGGTAAGTATAAAACAACAACAAAAGTACACTTATAGAGCGCCTTTCACGTCGGGAGGACGTCCTAAGGAACTGAACAGTTAGGTCAGTACCTGAGCAGGGGGTGGGGGGGCAGGGTGTTGGGGTAGGGAGAAGGAGAGTTGGAGATGTTGGAGAGTTAGGAAGGCAGCAGAAGGCATGGTCGAAGAGGAAGGTCTTGAGACCAGCCTTAAAGTAGGAAAGGGAGGAAGCGAGGCAAAGGGATTGCAGGATGGAGTTTCGGAGTGTGGGAACAGAGAGGCTGAAAGCCCAGCTACCGATGGTAGGGCGGTTCTGGCGGGACTCGTGGAGCAGGCCTGAGTCTGCTGAACGGAGGGGACAGACAGGCTGATAGGGAGACAGTAGGTCAGAGAGATAGGGGGGGGCAAGGCCATGAATGGCCTTGAAAGTGAGGACGAGGATCTTGAATTTGATCCTCTGGGTGACGGGGAGCCAGTGGAGACGGGCGAGGGGGGGGAGTGATGTGGTTGCGGAGCCTGCTGCAGGAAAGAACACGAGCTGCGGAGTACTCAATAATCTGCAGCCTGTGAAGGGAGGAGCTGGGAAGGCCGATGAGGAGAGAGTTCCCGTAGTCGAGCCTAGAAGTGATGAATGCGTGGATGAGAGTTTTGGCGGCGTGGGGGGTGAGGTAGTGGCGGAATCTGGCAATGTTAACAGCATTGACAACAGCAAACAACAACAAAATTACATTTATGGAACGCATTTCACGTCGGGAGGACGTCCCAAGGCACTGAACTGTCAAGTCGGATGGAACCAGAGCAAGGGGGAGCGGCAGGGTAGGAGGGAGGGGCGGGAGAGAGTTAGTAACGGAGGGAGAGAGTTGGCAGGACAGCAGAAGGCACGATCAAAGAAGGGGGATCTTGAGACTGGCCTTGAAGGGAGGAAGCGAGATGAAGGGACTGTGGGATGGAGTTCCAGACTGTGGGGGCAGAGAGGGTGAAAGCCCATCCATCGATGGCAGGGCGGGTCAGGCAGGGAACAAGAAGAGAGGGACTGAGAATGGAAGGGTAGGTGCAATTGGAGTTGAAGCTATAGTAAGTTGAGTAACACACAGTATCCAAAGATAGAACAGTAACGTTTAGGAAACTTGTCATACAATATGTGGTTATGGGCAGAAAATTACCAGACTGTGCCAGACTGAAGGAGGAACCATATAGATTAGCACATTTGAGAAAGTGGACAGTGATGAGATAAGAAGGAGATAAAGAGAGGAGGTCAAGATTTCAATAAGACTCTAATCCAAAAGCAGAGCATGTGAATACATCCTATGAGAAAGACAATGGAATTTCCAAGAAAAGCACGTAAAAATAATCAAGTAAAATACAGTTGACTAATGTTACAGTGATCTTTAACTTTTGTACTAGATTAATAATTCGGAATGTCAGGCTGGCTTTCCATTCCGCTCCGACTCTCCGGAATTCCATCCCAGAGTCCGCCTTGCTCTCTCCTTCCATTCCCCCTTTCAAAGGTCACCTGAAGATGCATCTATTTGATGTATCTTATTTTTCCTTCCACACATTCTCGGCTCCGTTTGGGTGCCCAGCCAGCAAAGTAAACTGTTTTGAATCATACACCCAATTTAAATGGTGCTTTATTATATTATTATAATTTATTATAATTTATATTATTATTATTGTACATAAGTCGTACTGTATAATGAAATCTTGACGGACATGAATGTTAGACATAACTGGAATGTGAGGGATAGAAAAGGCCAAATATGTGGTCAAATATAAAAAATAGGGATCACAAAGGAGCTCAATCAAGTGACAATACATCAAGTGTGAATCTGGTCAGTCAGCACTCATAGGATAAAATATATTACAGTGAAAAGGGCAGATCGCAACTGATTCCAATCCTGTCTTCATTGTAATCCGCATCTTCCCCCACCATCCTTCTTAGCTCTCCCAAATACAACTCAGGCTCCCAGTCAACTGTGTTTGGAAATATTATTAAGTCACAAACAGATTTGTAGTTTCTGGATAAACATTGCTAAGAGGAAAGTAAATGGTTGGAATGAAAGAGGAATTGGAACTTCCTGAAGGCAACAATGGAGGAGATTTGAAAATCCCTTTGAAACTGGTTGGGGGGTGCGGGGGGTTGGTGGGGGGGGGTGGCGGGAGTGAGACCAAGAAAGTTAAAAGCAAAAGGAGTACAAACATATGTAAGTGTTTGACAACAGAGAACATGAAGAAACTGTGTCTTCAAACAGCTGAAAAAGAAACAAGATTTTCACGATTATATCAAAATGCACAGATTCTTAGCGTGGCACAGGCGTAACCCAATAGTGAGAAGCCCTCTGACTGGGTAGTTAGGGAGTAAAACAAGTTTGCATCACCTTGTTAAGATACAAGGAAGTATGAAGCACTGAATGATTGCCTCCACCTGGTAAATTGTACTGAATTTGAATATGGCCATTTATTGTTAGTTTCAGAAGTCAAGTTGTTTGATCATGTCTCCTTCATACTCTGTCATCTGAACCCTTTCAGCCTCGTTAATCGTCAAACCGGTAGCTCTGAGAGTAGACAATTCTTCGAAAAACAATACAAACATTGGGGGATGGCCATAGATCTTTATATATTTAGTGTCCTGCTCCAGGTCCCCCCCGCCCCACCATTGGCGGGCGAGCCTTCAGCCTCTGTGCCCCCGACCTCTGGAACTCCATCCCGCAGTCCCTCCGCCTCGACCCCTACCTGGCCTCTGTCAAGTCCCGCCTCAAGTCCTCCCCGTCCCCAGCTCAGGTCTGAAACAATGACTGTCTAGCGCCTTCGGACAAGTGTAATTTTGTTGTTGTTGCACTTAAGAATACAGTACTAAAAGATCGCTTAAAGACCAAATGCATCATCCAATTCCATTACTGGGAAATACAGATAGAAAAATATTACCACTAGATAGACCTGACAACTATAAATATCATTTATTGCATATAACAAAGTCTATTTTTCTTAAAATGGAAAATAAATTTGAAATGTTTTTTTACACTTTTTTACATAACAATATTAATGAATCCTTGCATTTAATGTAGTGCCTCATCATATTGTCGAGATGTCCCCAAATGCATTTTTTAAATACCCTGGTCTGGCATCAGCAAAACCCTGGAGTCTTGTGGACTCACTCGTCTCAGGAAATTTAACAGTTCAGAGTGAGAGTGATTGTAGCTCAGTGGTTAGAGCACCCGCCTTACAAGTGTGAGACCTGTGTTCGAATCCAGGCAGGTCAGGGCGAGACTTTGCTAAAGACTGTGGTGTACCATCGCTCGCTCAGTGCTGCCTGGAGCCATTCCATCTGCAGCCTCCCCTCCCACACGGATGAAGGGAGTGCCAATTTTGAGTGCTATTGTTGGAAGCCACCATCTGCCCTTGAGAGTTGGGAGAAGTGCATAGAAGTGACACCAAAGCAGTTGAGTGGAAGATAACGATTTCAAACAACATTTGCCAGATTTGCCAACATTTAAAGTGTCGGGAGTTCCCAGTGAAAAGTCAATTTCCCCAGAATCTGTTTGTTGATCATCAAAGAGATAGTGGGGGGTACATTGAAAGTGGTTCCACAAGTCCAACATTATGGCAGGTTAGGGAGCTGCTTCTAGAATCTTGACATAGCCATGATGGAGCTCCTGTAGCTCAGTGGTTAGAGCACTCACCTTACAAGCGTGTAGACCTGTGTTTGCATCCAGGTAGGTCAGGGTGAAACCTTGGGCAAGTTTCCTTACTCCACACGCCTAATAATAATAATAATCCCTCCAAAAAAACACAGTCATAAAATTGGTCATCTCAATCCACGACTGTTTGTGGGGGGACACCGCTGTGCGCAATCGGCTGCCGCGTTTCGCCCACAAATATACAGTCAATTCGCTTCACAGTATATTCTATGAAGCGCTTTGAGACGTCCAGAGAATGCGAAAAGCGCTACACCAAATGCAAGGATTATTATTATTACTGTATTAGCCAACAAAAAAATCCACCCATATTTTCAAGGTTCACTAACAAATATAACCCAATGTCCCATAATATAATGAACTATATTTCCCCGAGTGCAGCATGTTTCTTGTTAACAGTAACAGAGGTGTTACTCCCTTCTCAGACCTAGTAAAGTAAGGGTTTGATGTAACACACTGTGACAATCCATGTCTAGGCAGACAAACATCTGACATGAGGCTCTATACCAACTGGAAGCAGACGTGACCTTTATCTAAGACAGATATTTATTGCTGAAGGCAGAAATTAATAATCATGAATAACCATTATATTCAATATAGCATCTTTCATGTTGCAGACCCGCTCCCAGAGCTTTACAGGATATACTGTGAACTTACTGTAGTGTACTTTGTACGTGAACGCCTAGAAAAATTGCAGAATATTTTACTTGAAGGTATATGTTCTCCATCTTCCCTGCGGTTGCAAAACACTATGTCGGTTCTTTCTACAGTTCGTACCGGGTAATATGCATCAGGTGAAAATAAGTCCTAGTTTGAAAACTGTCTAAAATTATGGAATTTCAAGAGAAAAATAGCGATGATCTGAACTTCATCCATTAATAAATCTCACCCACAAAATACACAGCCAATATTCTGTGAAGTGCTATGACAAGTCTAAATGATGTGATAAGGCACCATATCAAATGTGTATTATTATTATTAACATTTTTGATGGTGATAATGTGGAAAATGTTTACTCCACAAAAAAGCGTAATGGTACTTTACTAGAACTTTAAGATGTGTTGTATTATTTCATTCTCCATCATTAATTCTACAACTGTTAAGGCAAATTCCAGGTCAAAAGTTCATTCAATATACAGAACTAAACTGAGCAGGCCTGGAAACAACTGTAACTCTAACCTGAGAGCCTAGGTTGGGTACATAGGTAGGAAAGAGCCGGGAAGGCCGACGGGGAGGGAGTTTCCTTGATGTGATGATGAATGCGGTGGACAAGAGTTTTGGCAGCCTGAGGGTTGAGGCACTGGCGGAGTCTGGCGATGTTGCGGAGGTGGTGGAAGGCAGTACTGGTAATGGCGCGGATGTGGGAGAGGAAGGACAGTTCAGCGTGAAACAAGACATCCAGGTTCCTGACTGGCTTTGAGAGGTGGAGACTGTAGCCTTGGATGCTGATGCTGCCAGTGCCTGACTCAGGAGGGCCTCAGTCTTGTGGACATTCAACTGGACATGAGAAAGTTGTCTCACATCCAGGATTCGATGTCAGTCAGGCAGGCTATCAGGATGCCGGTTGAAGGCACAATCGAAAAGGAGGGTCTTGAGACCCATCTTGAAGGATGCAAGGGAGGAAGTGAGGTGGAGGGACTGTGGTATCCAGTTCCAGAGTGTGGGGGGCAGAGAAGCTGAAAGCCCGACCACAGATGGTAGAGCGGATCGGGCAGGAGCCATGGAGCAAGCCGGAGCCCGCTGAGCGGAGGGAGAGGGCAGGTTGGTAGGGAGTCAGCGGGATGGATGGCCTTGAAACCAAGGGCAAGGATCTCAAATTCCTTTCTATAAATGCAACAACAAGTTGTTGTTACAGAGACTTAATTAAGATACGAGACAGGAAGCCAATAGATGTGTGGAGCCTGAGAAACTGGCTACAGAGTCCACAATCAGGTGTGGCTTTTGGGGGGAATGGAGTCCGAGAGGCTGCTGAGGGACATTGGGAAGAGGTTTGTTTGGCAAGCCAAGCATTAGCGTTGCTTGTCCAGCAATGTCTTGCCAAACAAAACCTTTAGTTTACGGGATTAACTGGAGCTGTGTGGGAGGATTCCCTGCTGTGAGTGACAGGACTGCCCCTCCAGACCCTGCCGATGGCTGTGCTGTCATCAGCAGTGCCTTGGAATACTGCAGACCTGCCTGGCTCAGGAAACAGACTAACATGATCACCACAAAGGGCTAGCTTGATTCCCATGTTCCTTTACTTTATATTCCATATTATTCCTAAAATAAATGCTTTAAATGGATGGGAGGGGGAGGGGGGAGGGGAGAGGGGGGGGGGGGCAGAGAGCGATTCTTCTTTACTTGACATAGAATTGGGTCAAATTCTTCCCCTCAGCACCAATTCCGTGAACTATTTAGTAGCAAAACACAGCCGTGCAAATTTGAGTCATTATTCCTCGCTGCGCTGTTGTTAAGGAAGCATTGAACGCGGCCAAGAAGGTTTCCTTACAGAGAATGCCAATATTGGAGGAGGAGCATTCCCGGGGTGCCCTCGAGCATTTGCTTCCGGCTGCTTATAGAGTGGAATTGGCAGAGGCTTGAACTGCAGACTTGCCGCCCATGCTTTTAAACAAGGAAGGCATGGGATGCAATAGTAAACACAAGGAATTGGGGACCATAATCAAATAAATATACTGTACGAATATTTTAACCGTGCGCAAGTTTCCTTACTCCACAATCTTGTTTTCCTAGCAATAAGTAGGAACCTGTTTGTTAGTCGATTGCGGGATTGCTTTCCCAGGGTAATAATCCCTAAAATAAAATATTATTTGATCACTCAGTCCAAGACAGTTTGTGGTACAGTGTTATGCACAATCGGCTGCTGCGTTTCACCCACAACATATACAGTCAATTCATTTTACAGTATGTTCTGTGAAGGGCTTTGAGACATCTCAATGATGTGATAAGGCACCATAGCAAACACAAGGATCATTATTAATATTTTGTAAATAAGATGAACAGTCAGGTGGTTAATCACGGATGAATTTGAATGCAAAATATCGACCATCTTCTTATCACATACGGGTTTGGGTCGGTCATTAGCTCTCGTGAGTGTTTCAGTGGAAGGCTGCTCTAGTCCAGTGGTTCTCAACCCTTTTCAGCAAAATTCCCCTTGTTAATTTTCAACATTATCGTGTACCCCCAATCAACCACATACACTCAAACCAAGCTCACACACCACCCACCTCATTCCACTCAAACCAAGCTTTTCTTAAACTGTATAACAAAATAACTAGCACATACCAAAACAAGGAGAATAACAATTAAATATACAATTTGGAAGGCTATAAAACGCTAAATAAGAGAGCTAAATAATCAATGTACCTCCCTCTGTACCCCCTGGAAGTAATTTTGTACCCGCTGGGTGGGGTACACGCACCCCTGGTTGAGAACTGCTGCTCTAAGGCTCTGAGCAGATAGATATTTCACAAGCAGAGAATGCACTGACATGTCGGCAGCCGAAGGTATGTATCCTCAGCTGCCTTTCAAACTGAATTCTTTAAGAGCGTTTGGCTGCCTCTCAGAAGCATGGATTGATCCCTCATGTCGCTTTGTAAGTAAGAAAGTACTAATCTGCCACCTAGCGGGAATGTTGGGATAACAATACAAGTTGATTTAAACAGACCTGTCATTAAACGCACACATGCTATTTATGTTTTTTAGCTCAAAGGTGAAACACCATTCTTTGCTACATTTCACCCACAAAATATACATTTTACAGGATATTCTGTGAAGCGCTTTGAAGCATCTCAACGACATGATAAGGCGGTATATCAAACACAAGTATTTTATTTACTATTATTAGTTATTCCATCCATATTACAACAAGGTAGTAACCAAAGCATCTGATGGGATTGACTTTTAATTATTATTAATTTAGAACAAAATATATGAACTTTGGTGCTGAGTAAGTATTTATGCATGGGCCTCAAAACCAGTAGGTTTTAAGATCAAATTTACACAACATTTATGGATTGTATAGAGGGATCTTTCAACTATGTATATAAAGAGCATGTACCGAAAGTTTACTCTTTGAAGTGCATGAATCTTCTGTTATACCCAGGCACTTCCAATGCAGCACTGCTTTGATTATTTTAATAATCATAATCCTTATTGATAATCCTCATTGATATAGCGCTTTTCACGCCTTCTGGATGTTTCAAAGCGCTTCACAAAATTACTGTAAAGCAAATTGACTGTATATTTTGTGGGTGAAACGCGGCAGCCAATTGCACACAGCTGTGTCCCACAAACAGTTGTGGATTGAGATGAACCAATTTATTATTGTTCTTTTTATTTTTACTTTGTAATCCATCCCTTATTTCATTTTGTTTCGTAACCTGTTCCTTATGAGGTTTATTGCTTACCTTCCCATCCAGCTCTCTACCAGCTGCTGTTCATGCCGTCTCTCACGAGGTCGTATGAGTCACAAGGCTGTGTGAAGGGAGTGAAGGGAAGAGAGGCAGAGAAGCAGGTATGAGTCCTGTCTCCCTCTCTTCTCATTGCTCACAATAGGCAGCTTGGAGACCGAACCAGAAGAGAGGTGCAGTGGGATGTCAATCATATCCAGAGGTCCTCAGATCTCAGAACCATCTCAGATCTTGGGTCCCCAAGCCAATAGTGCACCTGGTTTATTCTTAATCTGACTCTGCTCCAGCCATTAAACAAATGTTTCAAGATCACTTCCTACCTGCTCTCGATTGCAGCTCGAAATTCCTGTTGGCTGATGACATTTCTGTCCAGCTTGTCAATTTTACTGTAATTTGTAAAGAAACAAGAGTCAGGAAGATTGTTAAAGAGGTTTTCCCCCCTGTCCTAATTTAAAATTATAATGCAGGAGAAAATAAATAGAAGTTCATGTTTAAGAGTAAAGTTTATTAGTTTTTGCCAAAGATTCATCACCAAGTGAATTCCTGATCTGGACCAGGCTATCATAACAGATCACCATATAATAATCATCCTATAATAAGCCTTGCATTTGATATAGAGCCTTATCATGTCTTTGAGATGTCTCCAAATACTTCACAGAGTGTACTGTAAAGTTTATTGACTGTATATTTTGCGGGCGAAATGTGGCAGCCGATTGCACATAGCAGTGTCCCACACACAGTCGTAGATTGAATTACCAATTTTTTTTGAGCGAGATTATTATTAGGCATGTGGAACAAGGAAACTTGCCCAAGGTTTCGCCCTGCCTGGAATCAAACTCAGTCCTGAGCTACAGGACTTCACTCCATAAATCAGCCCTGTAATGCCGTTTAGCAGGCTCCTCGCTCAATCCAGGTACCGCAGATCTTATCTGCGCCAGAAGCCAGGTTCAGGGCCAAGCACCCTGACAGACAGACTTGCTGTGTGGATGGGGAAGGTGGAGGGGGGGGGGGGGAATTGATAGATTTCTACTTGTAAATGGGCTTATGTTGTTGAAAAAGTTAAGACTTAATTTGTTTACTAAAATATCCTAAATCACTGGAGTACTTACTGAAAGGTAGCTAAAAGTGAAAGGAAATCTGACTGAAACAGCCTTGTCAACTTTGCTTCAATCGCAGTCAGTGTTGTGCATAAACTGGGGCTTCCTTCTTGATTGAATCTTAAAAAGAAAAATATATATATTTTTTAAATCAATGGTATTTTTAGTGATCGTGCATCAATAATAATAAACCAAGACTATCAGGTAAACAGGAGGCCAGGTAAAAATAAATAGACCCACAGTCAGGAAAGACTCCAATACATGTACATCCAATTGGCTGTTGAGGTTTGTGCTTAGTATTAAAAGTGAAGACAGTTTCAGTGGGAAGAGCTAATAATCGTAAATGAATGACTATCCCAAATTTTGAGGGTGAAAATAAAATGATCCAATTTATGTGCAACATAGTGGCACAGAACTTTGAAGCTCTTAATCTCACCCTTGTCAACACAGAAAGGTACAAAACAGAACTGAAGCATTCCCTAAATGGAAAGAACCACACAGGGATAGTCGTTCAGAACTGCTCTTATCTTTGTCAGTGGCTGGCTATAATGCAGCATCAGCAAAGGATCCTGAGTGGGGTAAGGAGTTGCCGAATGGTCCATCGAAGAGGAGAGTCTTGAGGCGAAACTTGAAGAAGGCCAGGGAGGGGGCGAGGCGCAGGGCCTGCGGGATGGAGTTTCAGAGGTTGGGGGCAGAGTGGCTGAAGCCTCAGCCGCCAATGGTTGGGCGGGTGGGTCGGGAGGACGTGGAGCAGGCCAGAGTCTGCTGAGTGAAGGGGGTGGGCAGGTTGGCAAGGGGATAGGAGGTCACGGATGTAGAGTGGGGCGAGGTTGTGGAGGGCTTTAAATGTGAGGACCAGGATCTTGAATTGGATCCTCTGGATGATGGGGAGCCAATGGAGTCAGGCAAGGATGGGGGAGATTGGATCATAGAGTTTGGAACGGGACGCGGAGTTCTGGATTATCTGCAGCCTGTGGAGGGAAGAATTGGGAAGGCTGACCAGCAAGGCATTTGTATAATCGAGCCGGGATGTAATGAAGGCATGATTGAGGGTTTCAGCGGCTTTGGGGGTGAGGTAATGGCGGAGTCGGAAAATGCTGTGGTGATGAGGAAAGACAGAGCGAGTCATTCCTTGGATGTGGGGGAGAAAAGACAGTTGAGGGTCGAACAAGACACCTGGCTCCTGACTGGTTTGGTGAGGTTGAGTGTGAAACCATGGAGGTTGATGCAGCCAGCGCCTGATGCAAGGAGGCGCTGGCGTGAGCCAATCAGGAGGGCCTCTGTCTTATTGACATTCAACTGTAGAAAGTTAGCTCTCATCCAGGACTTGATGTCTGACAGACAGTCTGTCAGGACAGTGGTAGTCCTGGAGTCGACATTGTTAAGTAAGAGCCTGGAAAATATTTACACATTATGGGGCAGTGAAACAGAGACTACAATATAACTCTGCTGTTATATTGCCCCTATCTTGCCCCTCCCCCCCATGCTCGGGTCCCAACCCCTGTCTGTTCAATGCCTTGGGATCGTCCTCCCGACGTGAAAGGCGCTCTATAAATGTAATTTTGTTGTTGTTGTTGTTGCTGGGATCATGTAAAACATATCCCACAAGGGTGAGAAAGGGAACCCACTAACCTGTGCTTAGGATTGGACATAATTTTATGCGGCATCCCATTCTCACTTCGGTCCTGGAAGTTTTTGAGGAATTTGGTGTAATCGATGCCACATTTGCTGTTCTGAAGATTGCACCTTGCTAGGAACAGGTTGAAATGCTCATCTTTTAGGTGCAGGTCAAACTTCTCCAGCACAGATAGGAAGTCTTGAGGCATCACCTGCGAATTCACAGGGAAGCGAAAAACAATTGGCCGTTTGCAACAAAAATATGCCAGAAAAAAATGTTGAAAAAAAAAATCCTTTGAAGGTAATACAATTCAATGCAAGAGGCAATGTGGTTGAGGCAAAGTTCAATTTGATTTGTGGAGGTGCTTTTACAATGCTTGCTAAAGTTACAATACCTTTCAACGTAACACTCTGTAATATTTCAACTTCGCATGTGGTTTCCTCAATAACAGAAACGTGCATAAAATAGATCAAAAAAGCAGCGACTGCAGTTGCACAGTCACACTACAACAACATCAGTTTACAATTAAATTGTACCTTTCACATTGGAAGAATATTCTCAAAATACTTTACAAAGACGGAGGGGGAGCCGAAGCTGGGAAGAAGCTCGGGGGTTTGGAGAGAAAGTACAGTCAAAGAAGTAGGTCTTCAGGTGGGATTTAAAAGCAAAAGATGTAGAAGGGAGGCACGAGAGAGAATTTGGAAAGAGTTTCAGAGGGAGGGCAAAGTGCCTGAAGGTTTGTGGGCCAACAATGGGACTTTAGCAATCCTGAATAGGGGAGATAAGAAGAATATGACACACGTAATTACTTTGCCTGTTTGCTTCACGTCGTACTTTTCAAACTTTTCTTTCATGAGCTTATATCCTTCCCTGAATTTATTTTTCAGCCATTTTTCAATGTCGAGAGAAGTTCTCCTTTCATGCTCTGCTTTGCTCAGGATCCTCGGAGGTCCTGGGGAGAGCAATACACCATGTAAGAACCTCACAGAAAGCTTACTTGGAGAGAAACTATAAACTCATTCTTGTAGGCTTGAAGAACAGGCAGTCTTTATATGTTGAAAGATATTTTAACTTCAGCAAGGCAACCCAACAACAAACAACAAAATGAAATTCATAGAGTGCCTTTCACATCATCCAAGGCACTGAAACCCAGTAATGTTGTTGCATGAATTCAATCAATCAATCGATCGATCGACCGACCGACCAATCAATCAATCAATCAAAACTTACATTTACGTAGTGCCTTTCACGTCGCGAGGACGTCCCAAGGCGCTGTACAGTCAGGTAGGGAGAAGAGCATGGGGGGAGGGGGAGGGGGAGTGGCAGGACAAAGAAAAGTGGGAAAATTGACTATATTTGTGGGCGAAACGCGGCAGCCAAATTGTGCTCAGCAGTGTCCCACAAACAGTCATGGAAGTGGGATTAGGGGAAATGGGGGGGAAAAGATGTCAAGGGGAGGGGTCAGGGCAGGGGGAAGGAGAGCAGGAAACCTCCATAAAATATAGAATAGAATAGAAACCATTCATAGATCTTTGTCCTGTAAATCTGTATTAACTGGAAGCTAGTTACATGTCTACAGCCACCTCCCCTCGTTTTTGAGCTCGGCACTGTTAAGCATTCTGAGGAAGGTATTAGATAGTATTTCTTTGGAAGATAAAATTGGCACATACTTGCTGAATCCTCCAAACTCATTTGCTCCCATGACTTTCTGTCACTATTTTCACTATTTGCCGTTCTGAGTTTTCTCATCAGTACATCTTCTTTAATAAAACCAAGACCATCGGTGTCATACCTGTTTGAAGGCAGTAACAAGATGCAGGAATGAGTGAAATACCTTGGAACTGAATGCAAGTTCAGAGACAGACAGACCAGAGCATCTCTCTTAAAGTTACTAATATGATAATATGAGAGAAATATGTGCTTTGCTCTGGTATGTTGCCAGGCACATCACCCTGGAGCCAGCTTAACCTATCTCCACTCCTCACCCTTTGGAGGATACTTACTAGTGTTATGGTTCAATCCTGACATACGTGAATCCAGAAGAGATTAAAGAGGATGAGCTTCAGTGTCATAGGAATGAGCTTGCCTTGAAAACAAGTCCAAAGAGCATCTTCAAGCTTGAAGAGTCTAAGAGACCTTAGAGCACATTGAGACCTTATTTATATGTATATATGATGCTGAAAAGGATGAGAAATTGTACTACTCTTTTCATGTCAAGAAGATTTCTCAATTGTGCCTTTCAAATTGGGCGGATGTTTCAAAACTTTTCCGAAAGACTGGACATCTGAGGAGAGTTGTGGGAGGGAACCAATAGGCCAAAAATCATGGTCAAAGAGGAAAACCTTAATGTGGGTTTTAATAGCAGGGAGGGAGCGGACACGGTAGAGGGATTCCAGGATGGAGGTCAGAGAGTGGGGTAGAATGGAATGATTCCTTTTTTTAAAGCACATCTGCCGATGGTGCAGGGGATCGGCCTGGGACCTAAAACGACAACGTTAACAAATTACATTTGTATAGTGCCTTTCATATTGAGAGAATGTCCCAATCCTGGCAAGTTAGGGATTTGGACCTAAGTTTGAGATCAGAAGAAGTGGAGAGCAGAGACGGCAGGGGTAGGATAGTGGCCAAAGGCTCGGTTGAAGAGAAAGATCTTGAGACAGGCCTTGAAGGAGGCAATCAAGTGAGTGAGGTGAATGGACTGTGGGATGGAGTTTCAAAGGGTGGGGGAAGAGAGGCAGTAAGCCAACCTAGTGGGGTGGGCTGGGTGGGGGACATAGAGAAGGCCAGAGCCTGCTGAGTGGAGGGAGTGAACAGATCGATATGGAGTTAGCAGGTCACAGAGGTCTGGAGGAGAAAGGGCTTTGAAGGCGAGGATGAGAATTTTTAACTGTATCCTCTGGGGGATGGGAAGCCAGTGGAGCCGAACAAGGAAAGGGATGACAGGCTCAAAGCGTCTGGTGCTAGAGGGGCTACAGACAACATACTTCTAACTTGTTCACTGTGTGTAGGGAGGAGCGAGGGAGTCCTATGTTACTCTAAGTTCTCACTTACTCAACAGTTTTTAATTTAGTTAATGGTCGCTTTCATTTGAACTACCTTTTGCATAACTTTTTGAACTCCTCATCTTCCATCTGGTACCCCAGTTGATTTAACAGGCTTCTGAATTCAGGTTCCAGCAACCTCACAGTTCCTTCAGGGTTCTTCTGGGGCAGAATTTGAGTCAGATCTGGAAATCTAACAATAGCATTAAAAATAGCATGGTAGGAAAATAGTTAACATAACAGTGTCAGCAAAAAGTACCTATGCAGATGCACACAATGGTCTAATTTGCAATATTTGCAAACTGGATTTGTTGCATTAATTGCACCTTCAGATTAGCGACTGATTCAGCTTTGCAAAGCTCACGTTTGGTGAGATTTAAGTCTAGTGCATTGCGAATTCCACCAGTTCATGAGATCCTGTTAGATCTTTTAATCCCAATGCAATGCCCTTTCACCATGCAAATGTCACATGTATAAATTGGGGTGGAATCTGTACACAATAGCCTGTAGCTCAGTGGTTAGAGCACTCGCCTTACAAGCCTGAGACCTGTGTTCGAATCCCGGCAGGGCAAAACCTTGGGCAAGTTTCCTTACTCCACACGCCTAATAATAATAATAATAATCCCTCCCAAATAAATAATAAAATTGGTAATTTCAATCTACGACTGTGGGACACTGCGGTGCGCAATTGGACACTGCGTTTGGCCCACAAATATGCAGTCAATTCACATTACAGCACTGTATATTCTGTGAAGTGCTTTGAGACATCTAGACGTAAAAAGCGCTATATCAAATGCATGGATTATTATTAATAGAGGTTCACAGAATCATAGAGGTCGATTTAAAAGAGTAATGCTCATAAGGTAGTACAGTACTGAAACCTGTACCTTGTAGTCTAAGATAGTTTTATCAACAACAACAAAATTACAGTTGTATAGCGCCTTTAAGGTCTTAATTGCATTGTACTATTTTATACTGTACTGAACCCATAATCTTTGCATACCTATATAGCTTGTCAATGTATTTACAAGAACATGTTTCACCACAATAGATAATGAAGTGAGGATTCAATCGATATTTCAATTTATAAAATACTAAATCAGAAGATGTTTTTTGTACCATATTGTTAGTTTTCAATGGAACAACTGACCGGTAATTGCAACTGGCTAGTGCTTACCTCTGCCTTGCCCTTTCCTTCAGCTGCGAATGAACCTGAGATGCAGTCATCAGCATCCTATCACTGTGTCGATGGATGGGATCGAGCCACATTGGAGCTCCAGGTGTGATTGGGTCTCTGACGGCAGCATAAAACTCCTCATATTTAACGGTGATCTTATCATGTAATTTAAACCTGTTAATGTAACAATAAATGTCAGCTTGTTTGACTGTGTAATTTAAACTTCTCAATGTCGATGTCAGTCTGGCTTAGGGGGTGGCTCTCTTGCCTCTATGTCAGAAGCGTTGTGGGTTCAAGCCCCATGTTGACCCATCCTCACGGTCCAGGTTGATACCTGTGGCACACTGTATTGTCCAATGTGATTCTTATGTGATAAGGCGTTATATCAAATACAAGGATTGTTTGTTATTATTAACTACTTATACATTTCCTCATTGTTTACTGCCAAACAGGTTTTTATCCAATGCCTTGGGATGTCCTCCTGACGTGAAAGGCTACATAAGCATAATTTGGTTGTTGTTCTTGTTGTTATCCAATTCATTTTTCGAATGATTCCTTTTTTCAATGTAGAGTCTTGATTATTTTTATGTTTACTTTGGGGCTGTCCCAGATGGAGCCCAAAGGAGGTCTTTTCAGACCCCAAATATGAAAATATTTCAATTCAGCAAATTTTGGATGGTCTTATCTGTCACAAAGAATTATCTGAATTCAAAACATTCTTTCTTTAAGAATATTGTAAAATGCGTTTGCCCTGACAAAAGCAAAACACCTCCAAGCATGTTACAGACCTTAAAAGAAGTTGTTGGAATTGTTTTGAACTGATGAATCTGCCGAGGAATTTTGTCACCATCATCAGCAGAATGTCCCTAGGAAATACAGTACAAACAAATCATCAATCTGTGGCTTTTAAGTTCCCAGTGACCTTTTGTCAGATTAGTTTGCCCAACCAAGCTATTGTGTGACTATGTGTGCCCTTTGCGCATATAATATAATAATGTATAATAATAATCCTTCCATTTGATATAGCGCTGTTCACATCTTATCGACGTCCCAAAGCGCTTCACAGAATATACTGTAAAGTGAATTGACTGTATATATTTGTGGGTGAATCGCGGCAGCCAATTGCGCACAGCAGTGTCCCACACACAGTCGTGGATTGAAATGACCAATTTTATTATTGTGGTTTTTTTGGAGGGATTATTATTAGGCGTGTGAGTGGAGTAAGGAAACTTGCCCAAGGTTTCGCCCTGACCTGCCTGGATTCGAACACAGGTCTCCCCAACTTAGTCTCCCCATCTTGCAAGACAAGTGCTCTAACCACTGAGCCACAGGAGCATGTGCAATGTGGAGTCCTGAGCTTATTAGTAAAACCACTCAGATTCAATCCCCAGGCAGAACGAAATCTTAGGCAAGTTTCCTTACTCCACACATGTTTTGGTTTACCTAGCAGTAAGTAGGAACCTGATTGTTAATTGATTGGAGATCGCTTTCTGGGGGTAATAATCCCTTTAAAAAAAAGGTGGTCAATTAATCCACGTTTGTGAGACACTGCTGTGTGCAATTGGCTGCTGCATTTCACCCACAAAATATACAATTTACTTTATAATATATTCTGTGAAGCGCTTCGAGACGTTTCAAAAGTGTGATCAGTACTACATCAAAATGCAAGGATTATTATCAGTATTATTTTATAATACCATAATGTTACATATTCTCAGAACTCTGAGACTACACCTGGCATGGATATATATATGTATACACACAGTAAAAGCCTATTTATCCGGCACCCTTAGGACCTGACCAATGCCGGTTAAAGTAGTGTCGGATATTCGGCCAAAAACACAGAATTTATTTTTGTGAAAAAAAAGCATTGTGTCGGATAAATTCCGGTTAATCGAATGGGGACCTTTTCTTTGAGGTGCCGGTTATACAGAAGTTACGGTTGATCGGGTCATGGATAAATTGGCTTTTACTGTATGCAAGTTGTTGTTATGATATCTTGGTCTCTCTCCTGTTGGCCTTGGTCGAGCACTGGTACTGCCTTGTTCCCGTGGCTCCCGTGCCAGTTACTGCCTTGCCTTTTCCTGTGGTCCCGAAATTCTAGGTAAGGCAGTGCCTCAATTGCCTCATCTGATGAGCCTCCACAGATTGCTCTGTGTTCACACTGAGAACTAAAACACAGCGATTCCTTAGTAAGGACTCTGAGACACAAATAAGGATTCTTTCCTGTACCTGCAATATTTCATGTGGGACCCAACAGAACCATCAGAACCCTGGCTCCATCTACTTTCAGAGCAGAGTTGTGGTGGACTAGCCAAAATTGTTTCCAGTTACTGGAGAAGTCACCTCTAGCAACTCCCACCTTTTGCAACTGGAAATCACAGCTATATAGATGCAAGTGGATTTCTTTTTCCTCGGTCAACAAAGATCCCATTACCTATTAACCTGTCCCTTTCCTTCAGGATCATTGGCTTTAAACAGCTGTTTGATAGCAAAATAGCCAGCAGACTTCATTTTTTCACGGAGCACATATTCAAGCTGAAAAATACAATAATATTTTAGGGTCCAAAATGTCAGATTTGCAGGAAGTTACTTAACAGTTACAGTGCATCTCTGTGTGCATTAATGAAACATTATTTTTTCATTTAGGGATTTGCTGGTTCGCACTTCGAAGAATCAAACGTGCTTGGGGTAATCAGAAGATCACAAGGCTGGTTCAGTACAACTCACATTAATATAGCACCTTTAACATAAGATAACAACAACAAAATTACACTTGTACTGCGCCTTTCATGTCAGGATGACATCCCAAGGCACTGGACAGACAGTATTTCGGACGCGAGTGTTTCTCCCACAAAACTGAACCACTTTACAGTATATCCTGTGAAGCGCTATGAGATGCCTCGATGTGATAAGGCATAGTATCAAATGCAAGAATTACTATTATTATCTATCTAACTCCGTCGTGAAGCCCTACAAGAATGGTGCGATCTAAATGTTATTGTTGTTTTTGTCTTCTTAGACACTGAGGTATGGTATTGACAGTAAAAACAGGTCAAAATTCCTCACGTGCCTATTGATGTGGTACACCTGGGAAAACTTTTTCATAGAAACAATAATAACATTACTATTTAAGAATGCAACAATAATTGTATGAATATGAAAGGGAGTGAACAATATCTCGATTCATACCTCGTCAATCTCAATCCTCAAATGTGTCCCCGGACGGGATGTGTTAATTGACCTGCTGCTCTGGCTTATTCTGCTCTCAGTACGATTTTCCAGGTCTGCTCGCTGCCCTGGGATGGGAAAGTAAATCATAAAGCAAATAAGCAAAGGGATGGGTTGGTTTTACATTAGAAAAAAAGCTTTATTTTACAGCACACGGATTGTGCTATAATATGTAGAAGTCTACTAACCCTTGTCTTTTCCAAAGTCAACTTGGTGAGATTGAGTGAGAAGGTTATGATAATAATCGTTGAAAATGATATAGCGCTTTTCATGTCTTTGAGAAAACAACAACAATAACAAAATTATATTTATAGAGCGCCTTTCAATTTGGGAGGATGTCCTCTCAAAGCGCTTCACAGAATATACTGTAAAGTGAATTGAGTGTATATTTGTGGGCGAAACGCGGCAGCCAATTGTGCACAGCAGTGTCCCACAAACAGTTGTGGTTTGAGTGGCCAAATTATTATTTTTTGGTGGTACAGTATTACTATCCCTTATTTCCTTTGTGAATACCCGGACCTTATTAGAATCAAATGTTTGTCAGGCTTCATCTGAATATCTGGAAACTCTTATTGTGAACGGAACGCAAAACCTATGAACCTGGTCCGAACAGACAACAACAACAACTTTAACAACTTACACTTTACATTTATGTGTCAAGATATAGAAGAGGAGGACTTCTGTAGATCAGTGGTTAGAGCACTTGCCTCGCAAGCAAGAGACCTGGGTTAGATTCCCAACAGAGCAGAACCTTGGACAAGTTTCCTTACTCCACACACCCGATAATAATGCCTCAGGAAAAATTTATAATAAATCGGTCATTTCAATCCACGGCTGTTTGTGGGGGAATGGCTGCCGCGTTTCACCCACAAATATATACAGTCAATTCACTTTACAGTGTATTCCGTGAAGCGCTTTGAGACTTCTAGAAGACGTGAAAAGCGTGTTATATTAAATGCAAAAATTATTATCAACACAATTACGTAGATGAATGTTGTGACAGGGCACTTTGGGTGGTTTCTCAATTGATTGCCGTCCGAGCACCATGTTAGGTTGATGAGAATCTGACTTACCAAAGACCGGGAGTCGGGGTTTGTTGGGCTCAGTCCCGACCGTCACCTCGACTCCCTCGGGGATGTGCCGCAGTGATCCCCTACCCAACCTCTCGACCTCCCGCTCCCTCTGCCCCTTACGCCGGCTGCTGGGGAGTGGGTCCCTCGCCTCTCCTCCCTCAGGCTGCTCGTTCGGCTGCTCTGCCTCCCTCCTGTCGCCGGTCCTGGAGAAGCCTCGCACCGAGATGGTCTCCGGGTCTCCGAGGCGGGACAGCGGGTGTTGGATCTGAGGGAGCCGGGGAATAGTCTGGCTTGAAACTCGGGACATTCCACCTTGAGCTGCCATCCTCAGCAACAATGTATAATATATATATATATATATATATAGATATAATGTGTACACAGTACATATATATATATATCTATAATAGGAAAAGATTGGAAATAAAAGTATTCCTTTCTATACAATAATCACAGAGAAATAAAACCAGAAGGAGAAATGCATCGACCTAGCTCAGAGTTTGGTGGTTCACCCAGATCCTTGTCTCCTAATCAACACGGAAAGGTTGCTACAGGCAACAGAATAAAGCCCAAATCCCTTTCACCAACATAGACCTGCGTTCAGCATTCAGCGGGGGATCTGCGTCCAGGCAGCCTGCCGCACAGGGAGAACCAATGTATTATAATATAATCACATGAAGCAAAGTTCAGGGCTACTAAATATTATACAATATAAAATGTAAATCACTGTTTATTAATTGACAGGATGATAATAATTCTTGCGTTTGATGTAGCATCTCATCACATCTCATCGTTGAGATGTCTCTTAAGTACAGTGGCTATCCAATTTTAGGGCAAATGCAGCAGCCAATTTGCACACAGCCACATCTCACAAACATTGTGAGCTGATCAATTTCATTTGAAAGGTTCTAGTATTTTAGGGGCAAATTGTTCGAAAAGATTCAACGATAACAACTTGAAGTTATATTACACCTTTCACCCAGCACAGCGTCTGGGAGCACCTCAAAGATCAATTAGAAAAAAAGGCAAAAGAAATATGTAAAAGTACAAATATAATAAAGAACAGGAGAGAATGATTGAGAAACGGTGACAGGGTGAAAGCACAGGGCGGTGTTTGTTGATGGGAACTTGATGTCATGACTGCAGCTTACCTCAAACTCTCCAGTAAACATACTTGATGCCAAGACACTGATTGTGCTAACCGTCGTATCATTTTACAGTATAATTGTCACACACGGGTTGCGGTGATCTGCACATTGTGAATATACCTTTACAACTATGAAGGAAATGCATCCGCAGTTTGAATCGTGCACTGTTCTCATGTCATATCCACACGTTGCCTGAGTACCATATGTTTGTCCCCTTGCATTTTCCCCACATACCTGACACTCTTCAGAGCCTTGGGATGTTCCTCCCGGCGTGAGAGGCGCTCTAAAAATCTAATTTTGTTGTTGCGTTTTCTGATTCCTATGTGGAATCTATTGGGGGGTGTTTCCATACTCTACACTTTACATTATATTCTATGAAGTGCTTTGAGACATCTCAATGATGTGATAATGTCAATATTCAAATGCAAGAAATAATATTATATCCTTAATATTATATTACATTGTACAGCAATACAAAAGAGAAGCAACAGAACATGCCATTACTGTATTTCCTTGATGCATTTTCACTTGTGCTCATGGAAAGAACATTGATGCAATGTGGGATATAACTCTAATGCTCACCTCTTTTTTTACCTCAGTTATTTTTCATTTCTTTTCTCTGTCTTTCTGCTTCATTATGTTTACTGTATTAATAATGATCCTTGCATTTGATATAGTGGCTTTTCACGTCTTCTAGACGTCTCCAAGCACTTCACAGAATATACTGCAGAGTGAATTGACTGTAAATTTGTGGGTGAAACGCGGCAGCCAATCGCACACAGCAGCGTCCCCCACAAACAGTCGTGGATTGAAATGATCAATTTTATTCTTGAATATTTTTTGGAGATTATTATTAGATGTGTGGAGTAAGGAAACTTGCCCAAAGTTTTGCCCTGACCTGCCTGGATTCGAAACACAGATTTCATGCTTGTCAGGCGAGTGAGTGCTCTAACCACTGAGCTACAGGACGCCTAATATGTTTGTGTCTTTGACTTTTAAAAAAAAATACAGGTTGCATCTTCCCTCTTGCTGGTTTTCATATTCTCTCACAACCACATTTCCCATTTTCATGCTTTTTAAGAAGGTTAAAGCTTATAGAGTAAATGACACACAAAACACACGCACGGGGTTAGCTAGTAGCACAGGAACTGGTTTAGCAATAGAAACCAAAAGGAGATGTTGAATGCCAAATGCTTTGTCTGTGGAGCTGGCTGCAGACCGTTTCACAATGAGAGTTTCAGATGAAGAGTCTGGGTTCATTTGATCTGGACTTTCCAGAATACCTACCCTTCCTTCCATTTCAGCAGCATCATCATCAACAACTTGCATTTATATAGTGTCTTTCACCCAGAGTTGCATCTCGGAGCACTCTGAACACATCAAACTATTTCTTAAATGAGTCCAACATTCTGGCCTCAAGCACCTAACCTGGTAACCCAATCCAAACATGAATTACTCTCTGTGCATAAAGATCGATTGATATTCATCATATTCACAGATAACTTAAAAAAGAGAATGCCTTGCAATATTTTGCATAATACAGTAAAAGCCTGTTTATCCGGCACCCCCGGGACCTGGCCAGTGCCAGTTAAATGGCGTGCCGGATATTCGGAAGAAAACCCAACACAAAAAATATATATTTTTTAAACATACCATATTAATAATAGACTAAATAATAGCAGAATATTGTATGGATACTTACCAATAAAGCAATCAATAATGATTACAGTCTAAAAACGCAGCACACAATCACAAAGCAAATCTTTACAAAAGCAGTACTGTCGTTTTTTCCTCATTTTTTTCTTTTTTTCTTTCTCTCCCTCCTTCCCTCCCTCTCTCTTTCACACACACACACACTTGTGGTCACAGATTTAAAATAGTTTCAAAATGAAACAGAGGGGAACTGAGGAGAAATGTTTTCACTCAGCGGGTTGTTGGAATCTGGAATGCATTGCCTGAAAAGGTGGTGGAGGCCGATTCGATAACAGCTTTTATTTAGGGAGAACAGGTCTATTAGGCTATGGGGAGCGGGCAGGGCAGTGGGATTGAGTTGGTTTTTACAAAGAGCCGGCACAGACTAGATGGGCCGAATGGCCTCCTTTTGTGCCGTAAAATTCTATGATTCTAAGAGAATGTATTTTGTTGTCTGACCAAAAATATTGGCCACCACTGTGTTAGAGAGTGCCAATTGCCCCTGGATGTGCAGCCCAACAGAATCAACATCTAAGGGACAGGAGAGAAAACTGGATGAGAAAATCAAAAAGAAACAAAAATCTAATCTTGCAGCTAAGATAACACACAAAGCTCCATAAATTTCGTACTTCTTGAACTTTTCAACAGGGCGGTTGTGCTACAATTCATTTACAGCTGTCTTGTTTTCTTGTAGATACTAAAATACTAAAAAAAATTAACCTTTGATGCTCTGAAACATCATTTGGACAGGAAAAGACAACAAAATATATTGTATTTGTCTTCTGTATACCAGATCATGTGAATAAGCCTTCATTTTGCATTCAAGTAGATGTGTACGGAAACATTGATGCTGTTTTAATTAATTGAGCTGTTTCTTACCTTTAAGAATTGGGTGTTTTATGGCCCTTGCACAGAACTCGCAGTTTTCCGCAGCATTGCTGCTGTTCTATCGCCTCCGCTCTGTGAGAGCAGAAACCATGGTTACTTTGTGCTACAATGCCCCATTTTACACCCCTGCCTAAAGCATAAACACATAATTTTATTAAAGTGTGAGGACATACAGATGTTTGTAGATGTTAAAACCTGATCCTGAAACTATTGCATTGGTACATTTGGAGATAAAAAATAATTCAAAAAGTAACACAGAATACTGAATGGAAGATATAGATAAATACAGATCATGAATTAAAGATTTATTTTCAGAAGTATTTCAAAGTGGCCCCATTAGTTTTATTACTTGTTTCTTCGATCATTGAGCTTGTTCTGTAAACTTTAGAACACATTGGCACTGAAAGGATGAACAAACACTTCAGAACTTAATGCCCGGTATCTATAGTAACCCAAGTGAAATGCTAAATCGATGGCACTTGATTAAATGGTGAATGGCTATCTGTTTAAACTAAATAACAGTTGACTGAATTCTCCTGCCGAGTTGTATTGCTGTACAAATTGCAGTTCCTAAATGGTCTATTTAAAGTTACCTAGAACATCTTATATGTAATGAAGCATGAAGTGTGTGTGTGTGTGTGGACACTGAAACTTGAAGTTGTAACCTCATTGTAAAAGCTGGTGGCACTAGAATTACCGTACATGGGCTGGTAACTGGCAAATGAAGTTTAATGCAGATAAACGCTAGGGAAGTAAGAAGATGAAACGCATGTAATCCAAGAATATGATAGAACTAGCCAAGAGGGAAGGCCGCAAAAATGTGGGCTCCAGTGTCTACTACCCGTTCTCATTCGTTGAATTTTCTGAGTGACTCGGGTATTTTGTCAAAACTACAAAGAACATTTGTACTGAGCTTTAGAAAGTCTTAATTTCTGTAATCTTCATAACTTGCCATTGTCAGCAGCGTGTGATGATGAGCATGAATGTAGATCAGATAACCTTAAGTCTACATGTCCTACAATACAATAATAATCCTTGCATTTGATAAACGTCTTTGAGACGTCTCAACGCGCTTCACAGAATATACATTGTAAAGTTAATTGGTTTATATTTTTGTGGGTGAAATGTGGCAGCCAATTGTGCACAGCCATGTCCCATAAACAGTTGTGAGTTGAAGTGACCAATTTTTTAAGGGACTATTATCTCTGAAAAGGCAATCCACCAATGAACTAACAACCGGGTTCCTACTTACACCTGGGGCTGAACAGAGGTGTGTGGTTTAAGGAAACCTGCCCAAAGTTTTGCTCTGCCGGGAATCGAACCCAGGTCCCGAGTGCTCCACGCAATCGACTTATTGGAGGTACAATATTATTGTAACTCACAACACGAATGTAAGCTCTTCAAGGCCACGCAGTCATATTTTTCATTTTGACATCTCAATTGGTCTGATTAGAGGAGTTTTATAGAATTATTGAAGTCACACTAACACTTAAAAATTGGACCCAGGTGTACATATGATGTGTAATTCTACCTGCTAGAATTGAGTGGGTCTGTAGGAGACTCCTAGAGGTAAGGTGGCAACAATGACTTGGATGCATTTAAATTTAGAACAGGAGTCTTGAAACCGGTCAACTAGGGAATAGGAGGCCAGGAGATTCTGGTGAGAAAATAATAATGATCCTTGTATTTGATTGTAGTGCCTTTGTAATCAGGACTGAAAGAGATAAGATCTTCAAAAGAGTCAGCACGACATCATGGGCTGAATAGCCTTTCGTGCTGTAAATAGCTATGGTTCTGTGAAAGAGATCAATGGGTTCAGTTGACATCACTCACCATGTCAAATTATGTCTGGTATTCATACATCCTTTAGAGGGCAGCAACATGTTAGTTTGGGTGGAGGACACACAAGGTTATTTCAAAGAGAGTTGTAACTTCATGTGAAGCTAAATGTTACACACACTGCATTATCTTTGAGATCACTTAGAGGTGGTACTAGTGATTACTGGTTGGTCATTTCCCTCCAATGGTAACGGCTGCTTTTTAAATCTTAAAACATGCAACTCTTATTTTGTAACCCACAGATTGGGTTTCTCAAATCTACAGGTCCACATTTTTTTTCTGGAGTGCACTGACCAACAACTGAAACATGCGGACGACTGATGATAATTGTATTTGGAAGTACGGTACTGTACTTGATTGTATAAACACTAATTGTTTTTTGGGGTGTCTGACACACGCGCTCTGCTTAAACGTATCCAAGCCAAGCTGAGGTTTCCGTGCACCCCACCGGCCCATGGAAATCCCAGAAACAGACGGTTGGAATGGAAGGCACACCCTTTCCGTGGAGGAACGCATCCCGCTGACCCATTTCCGGAAAGTACATTTAGTCCTCGCTTAACGTCGCAGTTGAGTTCGTGAAAGGTGCGACTTTAAGCGAACCCGCTCAAGAATACTGGACGTTCAGCGCCTATGTACGCCTACGCTACCCAAAGTAGTTCATTTCCACCCGTGCGAACAACATAAATAAATGTATATGTTTCTCATGCGTCTGCATGATAGATACGATGTTAAGCGAAGTCTATTTGTATTAGCCCCACTCAGGTTGGCAAGACCAAAGCGTGTGTGTTGAGGTACTGCTGGAGTCGAACCAGCTCAAACTCTACAGCTGGCCATTGATTGCTTGGCGAACTTTCCTACTGCTTGTCCAGCCAGGACCACCCGGGATCTCATTTGCAGGGTGAAGAGGAGTGAAGTGGGATGACTCCCCCGCCTTCAGTGACTGGTCTGCCCTGCCAAGTCCTATCAATTAGCTGATGAGTCTTACTGTTTGCATTCCCTAGTATGGCTGTACTGTGCAGTGCAAACAGTGGTTACAGTCAACTGGGGGAGTATTTGCAATGTTGGCTTTGTGCTATTTATGGCTAACTATTGATTGTAGATTGTACTTCAACGCAATTCTGCTCTTTGCAATTTCACTGAACATCTCCTGAGCACATCATCACTTTCCAATTTGCTGCTGGAGTGAACGCCCATCCCTCCCTTTCAATCATCTGTGTTTGGTTCACGCCACACACCACCCCCTCCCCACCCATCCACATAAGGTCTGTCTGACCCCCTCCCCCACCCACGCCCTTAATAACACCTACCAGCTCCCATAGGCTTCAGAACAGAGGCTGGACTACAAACTGGACACGTTCCAGGTCACGACCAACATTTTGTAGGACAAGGGCAAAGTCAAAATAAAGTCAGAGTGAGTGGTGAAATCACCTCTCAAACAACTCATGGAGGTGCAAATTCTTTCCATATAATAACCCTTGCATTTGATATAGCGCTTTTCACATCTTATCAACGTCCCAAAGCGCTTCACAGAATATACTGTAAAGTCAATTGACTGTATATATATTTGTGGGCGAAACGCGGCGGCCAATTGCGCACAGCAGCGTCGTCGTTCCCCCCCCCCCCCCCACACACACACACACACACAGTCGTGGATTGAAATGACCAATTTTTTTTATTTTTGTGTTTTTTGGGGGCGTATTATTATTAGGCATGTGGAGTAAAGGAAACTTGCCCAAGGTTTCGCCCTGACCTGCCTTGAATCCGAACACAGGTCTCCCCAGCTTGCAAGACAAGTGAAGTGAGAACTTCAAAGAATAGGGCTACCGACTGATCAGTTTGCCCCCCCCCCACAAAAATGCCTTTTCTTGAACGATTTTCTCAGTGTCTCTTTTTCACAAAGTCCCTGCCAATTCCCATGTTTTGCTGTCACTCCTTGTAACAATTTCGCAATCCATCGCCACCAAACCTCTCTCCTCTCGAACGTCTGAATGCACTCTAACGTTAAGATCAAGTGAAATATAATATGCATTAAAAGGACAGGAATCTAAATCGCTGAACCTCGTGATTGGCCATCTCAACACTTAACTCCCCCCCCTCCCCCCACCCCATCGCAGCCCTGATATTGTCCCACCAACGGCTCCTCGAATAAAGTGACCTTGGCTTTGCCACTTCACGTCGAAGGGTAAATCTCCACCCAACGCAAACATTTATTCAACCGCAACCAACTCACAAGTCGACCTGCATCTTAATCTGAACGCGATTCACCCCTCCGGCCTTTTTTTGTTCGTTGATTTATATAAAAAAGGCTTTAAATTAGAAATTCAATGTGTTAACGTCGGAGTGAAGAAGAGCAAACTCAATTTGCAATGTTTCCAAATGAATGGACTTGTTGGTTCAGCCCCCACCCCCCAAAAACAAAACACACACACACACACATTGGGACAGGATGAAACATTTTAACTGATCGAGTCAGAGTCAGGCAGGACATGGCAATCGTTTCCACACATGACTCTGGGTGAACTTGTCCTTTGAATGTCCCCCAATGTGTACTCAACCACTTTTCCTTTGGCAAGAGAGGCTGCACTTTGACACAGGACACACACACCACTGACTGGCACCAATGTGACCCTGTCCCAGCAATGTTAGCCAGTGCCTCTACCCCCCCCCCCCCCCCCCCCCCACACACACACCCTTCCCTCTCGCGATACACAGACCCTTATATTAGGTGTGGAGGGAGGTGGGGTGGGCAGCCAGTCACCCATTTGAAACTGTAGAGTAGTGTTGTGTGTGTGGACTGTGACTGGCTGGTTGGCTGACTGGCTGGTGTAGCCTTGGGACTGTGTGTTTCTTCTCCTGTGCTTCACTGCCAGAGATAGAGAGAGTGAGTGAGTGACTGACTCACTGTCCACAGCCCAGATGTCTGACTACGCCATCAGCTTCCTCAAGGACTTTCTGGCAGGTGGGGTGGCTGCTGCTATCTCCAAGACTGCAGTGGCTCCCATCGAGAGGGTCAAACTCCTCCTCCAGGTACAGCCCAGGGGAGTGGGGGGGGGGGGGGGAGTGGGGAGGTGTGGGGGGGAGTGGGGGGGGAGGTGTGGGGGGGGGGGGGGGGGAGTGGGTGGGGGGGGTGGAGTGGGGAGGTGTGGGGGGGGGGGTGGAGTGGGGTGGGGGGGTGGAGTGGGGAGGTGTGGGGGGGGTGTGGAGTGGGGAGGTGTGGGGGGGGTGTGGAGTGGGGAGGTGTGGGGGGGGGGGGGGTGAGTGGGGAGGTGTGGGGGGTGGGGGGGGTGAGGGAGGGAGTGAGTGAGTGGGGTTGAAATGAACCAAGGGTTGTCAAATGCTCTTTTGCAAAGTGGAATCGAAAGATCTCAAGTCCCAAAGACTTATCAGAAAGAAATCAGTTGTCCTTTTGTTTCCCCCCACCATTGATTAACTGGGTACCTTCCTTGTGTTCTGATGTAAAGAATCAATACATGTGTCCTTATAATCAAATTGTTACCCCCCCCCCCCCCCCCCCCCCCCCACTCCCCACAGCTACAGTGCAGTTTCTGCAAATAACTCAACAGTGTTTTTCTTTGTAAAAATATGTGATAGAATTTCATTTCATTTATTCAGGCCATTCAAAGGTTGTCTGGATCACTTAGTAACTGGTCCTGTATTTGGTGCCTTCAGATTGCGTTATGATCAACATTGGCACAGATTTGTGGTTTGAATAGTAACTGTAGCAGAAAGTGAACAAAACCTTTGCACATTTCCAATCACTGCCCCACCAGTGAGCAGTGAGATTCCCCTTTGGGTTTAAGTGCCTTAAAAGGAATTTTGCGAGAGGCTGTTGAACGAGAGCTTGTGTGTATATTTGTCCGTGTACAATGTTTTGAAGCTTTCTTTTCATCTGAAATTTTTTTATTTTTTTAAATGTGCCAACGGACTGGTCCGTCCGTCACAGATATGTGTATTTAATTTATACCAAATGATTCCCACGATCCTGGACTAGAATGTACCCTGGCTAGAAATGTACGAGTTTTCCAAACAATAAAAACAAGAAGAATCCTTGCATTTGATAATAGTGTCTTATCATGTTGTCGAGGCAGCTCAAAGTACGTCACAGAATGTATTGTAAAGTACATTGACTGTGTATTTTGTGGGCGTAACGTTGAGATATACAAATCTGTTTTTGAATCCAGTCGCTTTGCCAACTTTTCACATTTGGGATTCAAGTTCCTTACTGTGCCACTGTCTGTTTAAAGTCAATCCCTCATTTTACAGGCGAGGAAATGTTCTGTGCGCATCAGCCTGGTGCATTGATTCATTTTATCTTTGGACTGGATTGTATTTGTATTTCACTATCGGGGTCGAATCACAATGGGGCTGATCCTTGGCAGAGTTTTTTTCACCCACCTAACCTTATTTGTATCAGGACAGACAGCTGGGTCATTTTGCATGTGCAGCAATCGTAATAATCCTCGCATTTGTTATAGTGTCTTATCATGTGTTCAAGCCGTCTCAAAGATCTTCACAGAATGTACTGTAAATTGAACTGACTGTAGAATGTGTGGGCAAAACGTAATTGTGGATGTCCAGGTTTGGGTTCAGCACAGCACCTGTACATCAAACTTGACATTTTATAAATTTTTCCAAATATATCCCCCGCTGTTTCCCCGCTCCCATCACTTCTCATCATCACTTTTCAATTAAAAAGTAACCTTTGGGGCTAAACGATAAGGAGGAAGAATTCAATTGGCACAGACTCAGACTCAATTTGCTTGAATGTGCAATTTAAATTAGCTTTAAGTAGATCCTTTGGCTACATTGCCAAATTATCTACACTATATCCAAATATTTAATAGAAGGAACAGTATCAAGGTTTTTTGCAGGAAGTCAAGGAATAATAAATATGTTCTATGTTGGTGGGATCCAATAATAAATAATAAAATTGGTCATTTTCAATCCACGACTGTTTGTGGGGGAGACGCTGCTGTGTACAATCGGCTGCCGCGTTTCGCCCACAAATATACGGTCGATTCACTTTACAGTCTATTCTGTGAAGAGCTTTGAGACGTCGATAAGATGTGAAAAGCCGCTATATCGAAATGCAAGTATCGTCATTACTATATCCAGCTACATAGATTGAGACACTTGTACATTTCTGAATCTTGAAAGTGCCAAACCTGGGTCAGATGGTAGCACTCTTGCCTCTTAAGTCAGAAGGTTACGTGTGGGATCATGAACTCGCATGATCTAGGCTGACACTCCAACGAAGTATGGTGGTAGGGAGGCTCTGTATTAAGGAGGTGCCTTCTTTGGGATAAGATGGAAGTTAAACCAGGTTCGCCTTTGCCTATTCAGGCAGATGTCAAAGAACCCGCTGTGGACTATTGGAATAGAGAAGGGACTTCTTCTGGTGTTCTGAGCACCCCTTCCCCCAGATAATATTGGTCATCCATTTCAGGGCCGGTTGTGAAGCATTGCTCTGCAGAACCGGCCACAGGTGTGTGTGGCTTGCAAAGTCACTAACATTTGACCGCAAATTCTGTGAAGGTCTTTGGGATGTCCTCCTGATTTGAAAGGCTTTTTACACTAAATGCAACTTTTTTTATTAGTATTAATATTATGATTACGGCGATGCAGGAAAAGGGGAAGTGACTTTTGACTGAACCTAAGGTAACCCACAAATTACGCAGTCAATTTGCTTTACGGCATATTCTGTGAAGCGCTTTGAGACATCTCAACAATGTGATAAGGTGCTCTATCAAATGAAAGGCATATTATTATTCTTATTGCAGGGTAAGATGATGATGGTATTGAGTGTTTCTTGGCCTTTGTTATCCCCGTCAGGTCCAGCATGCCAGCAAGCAGATCACAGCGGAAATGCAGTACAAGGGGATCATTGACTGCGTGGTCCGGATTCCCAAAGAGCAGGGGTTCATCTCCTTTTGGCGTGGGAACCTGGCCAACGTGATCAGGTACTTCCCCACCCAGGCTCTCAACTTCGCCTTCAAGGACAAGTACAAGACAATTTTCCTCGGGGGAGTCGATCAGAAAAAGCAGTTCTGGCGTTACTTCGCTGGTAACCTGGCATCGGGGGGAGCAGCAGGTGCCACCTCCCTGTGCTTTGTGTACCCGCTGGACTTCGCCAGGACCCGGTTGGCAGCTGACATAGGCAAAGGCACCAGCGAGCGAGAGTTCACCGGTCTGGCCCAATGTCTCACCAAGATCTTCAAATCGGATGGCCTCAAAGGGCTGTACCAGGGCTTCAGTGTCTCTGTCCAGGGAATCATCATCTACCGTGCAGCTTATTTTGGAGTGTACGATACTGCCAAAGGTAGGTGGGCCACCACTGGCAACACTGAGGGGAGGTTCACTGCCGTCTTAATATCTGTGTAAAAACCATGATCTTCACCAAGAAAATGTGTTTGAAAAGTTGCAAAGGATTCCTTGAAGGGATCGTGTGATCTCGTTCAAAATGAGAATGGAATATTTTCTTCTTGGTTACGCTTCCCTACGTCTTTTGACTCAAAGATTGGCTTTTTTTTAAGCTTCTGTATAGTTTAATCTTAGGATCGGCATTTTGTTCATCAAATCTCGAGGGTTTCCCGAAAGCAAATGATTAATGAGAGTGTGAGAATTAGGCCAATTGCCCCCCAAATATATATTTTATGTGATTCGTTAAATATCTGAGAAAACATTAGCAGCAATCATCGATTGCAGTTAAACTCTGCCTTGGGTCTTTGACAATGGAACATGTAAATATGACTGCATTGCTTTCCTATATTTTCAAGACATTAAATTTGCGTCTCGTATTGACCTAGTTCAACACAGTCAATCACCACTTTGCCAACCTGCACTAGTGTGTTTAGATGTTTGTTGTCAACGATTAGCATCTGAAGATACTCATCCACGTCACAAGAAACACAACGAGCCACACTTTATTAGGTGTGGAATTCCATTGGCCGCAAAATGCAGCAACGTTTGCCTTCATAACAAGAAAATCTCGACATAGCATCCGTTTTATTGTCAGCCCTCAGCGGCAAGAACAATCCGTGTGTGTAAACGAGCGAGTTAGATGTCTGCCTGGACGGAACAGGAGGTCATTGGAAACTCAGCAGTCAGCGACAGGTGTTGGAAACTTTACGAATTCCAAATGTTTTGATCCATGACAAATTTATGCTGTGCTTTCGAGCAAAGCCGCTGCACTGTTCAGAGGGGGGGGAGAAAAAGATACTGGGGTGAGTGAGTAGTCATCTGACTGATATAAGTAGCACAGCCGTGCAACTGAAGAGAAACGAGTGTCTGAGGTCAGGGTGTCGGTTTCACAAATGTTCTGCAGTTCACAGAGCCGAGCTGGGCAAAGGTTCAGCGAGTGAGGGAGAGGCAGGAGGAAACTGAATCCAAACGGCCTTTTCCCTTCACCTGTCCGTGTCCGTCCGTCACCAAATCCATTTCTTACTTCAACACGGCCAATTACACATTATTTATAACATTTATCGCGGGGGAAGCTAATAGATAAATTCATAGTTTTGCTTCATGGGCCATTAGGTTTTGTTCTAAAAAAGAATGGTGGGAGGGGGAAGAGTTTTTACGGTCATTTTGTGGGCATTTCTTTGATATCAAAACCATGGATAATAATGATACACTTAATTTAGACGAATTAGTATAATAATAATAATCTTTGCATTTTATATAGCGTTTTTCACGTCTTCTAGACTCTCAAAGCGCTTCACAAAATACACTGTAAAGTTAATTGACTGTATATTTTTGGGTGCAATGCGGCAGCCAATTGTGCAAAGCAGCGTCCCCCACAAACAGTCGTGGATCAAAATGATCAATTTACAAACAGCTATTTCTGTCAGCTTTAACAGTGTGAATGTCATATGTGCTACGTCTGGACTTTCTACCTACAGGCATGATGCCGGATCCCAAGAACGTGCACATTTTTGTGAGCTGGATGATCGCCCAGTCTGTGACTGCAGTCTCTGGTCTTGTGTCCTATCCGTTCGATACTGTCCGTCGTCGTATGATGATGCAGTCTGGCCGCAAAGGAAGTAAGTACCATCCGTCATTATTGTTTTTACAATTGATCTCTTGTTCAGTATAAGGATCGAGTGTTGTGGTTGCTGTACTGTCCTTTTAATAAGTAATAAGTTTAAGGTTTAATGTAAAATATATATTTTTAAATGTAGTTTGTCTCATTTTTCCTCTATTCCCCGACCACTAGCATAGTCCCCCAGCCACCCCTTTTTGGGGTGAAATTCTATGGGCTATGATTGCCCTCTATTACCCTGCCTAAGTAGTCATTGTCCATGTGTGAGCTAAGTTTGGCAGCAAGTGTTGGCAAACCATTCCGCCCATCACTGACCAGCCTGAACCTCTCCCCACCTGGGTACAGTGCCAGCGCTATCTTTAGACAGTCACGTAGGGCGCCAAAATATGGGTGGGTGGGTGGGGGGGGGGGGGGGGGGGGGGGGGGGGGTGCTGGCCCTGGTTACAGAGCATGTCCGGTTTGCTGCGCACGGCAAAAATTACTGATGTCGTCTACTGGCGGAGGCATGGGAGTTAGCAGTCAGTTGACCGGAGAAGGCTTAATATGTACTTAAATAAAACAGAAGCATGTTTCATACATCAATGTCATTACCTTCATTGATAATTAATGATATGAATTTTTAGTATTAACATTAGTGTATCAAAAGTTAATAGGGGGCTCACATCTGAAGGCTCACCTAGGGCGCCAAATACCCTCGCGACGTTCCTGCCTAGGTGCCATACACACATCTAACCAATGAAGAGTACTGAAAAGGAAACAGGATCCAACGAGGGCCAGGATTCGTATAGCAAGCCCACAGTTTAGAAGCTGCAGCTCTGTCCACTGGATCTCCATTAGATGACCTTTAAATTTCCTTGTTATGCCTGTATGGGGATATACCTGACCTCTCAATGTTGTAACTTCTCCTTTGTCTTGCCTTTTGGATTCATGGAAATCGCTTCATGCGAATCATGGGGGGAAACCCATGGAGACAGAGTAATTATAGCACAAAATAGTCCATTAGTCCACCAAGCCTTTGATGATGTTTATCTCCACATGAGCTAGAAAATCGAATTCTGATCTCTTGTTTGGTACTCATTGTCTTTCATCTTTTTCAAGCATCTCCCTTTCAGTGTCATTGTGTTTTGGGGCACTGACACAATGTGTTGTGTCGCCATGTCTTGTGACTATCATAAGTCATAGCTATTTCACTTAAAAGAACTTGAGGAGAAAAAAGAAGGGGGATTCCTATCTGTTTAATATTGGAGAGTGAAAAAGCATAAATAATTTTATTTGGGGTCAGCCATCATTACCAGCCTTAAGAGTATCCAAACCAGATTGAGAGTTTGATGCGTTGAAACCAACACATGGAAATTATGGTATTTAGCACTCTCACCCTGGAGTGATTCTTCCCAGCTAGTGGGTCGGTTGACTCTCGACAAGCAAAGGTTTGAGCTTTCACTAGATGGAGACCATATACCAGGAACTTCCTGTGACCTTATGATGAACATTTTAGTTCAGTGCGAAATGGGTGCACTAACCACCATCTTCCTGTACACAGCCTGGACACAGTATCACATAATACTCTCTGCTCAATACTCAAGGGTGAATTCTCCAGGCCTGCATATACAAACTTGCAATCATGAACCTGAACACCAGCTATCTCTTCATGATCCTATACAATAAAAAAAAGGGTATAAATTGGTTACGAAAGTGAAAACCTTTTTATTCCAGTAGACATTAAATAATAATACTTATGTATTCAGTCCTCAAATTAATATTTTTCTAACCCATCACTGAAAATCGTGTACATTTTCTGATGTGTAACCGCAGATTCTTTGCAGATTAATATATAGCAAGTATGTTGCAGTTAGTCACGCGTCAATAAAAAATGGGTGGTAATGTTGTAGTTGGAAAGAAGGGGAAAACCACTTTGGATGTGTTGTGCATCTCTTAGTGATGGGCAACAGATTGGAAGAGACCTGAGAGCAGGCTATGAGGCCACCCGCTTGGGTTCCCCTCTCAGGCAGGTGGTTGTGGGATGTGATGTGAGAAGATAATGAAGAGAAAACAGACATTGGCAGTTATCTCCTAATTATTATGTGTTATCATCACGATAAACTGATTTGACCACAATATATAATGATTGCGTGGATAATAAAGACAGTGATTACAAGGCTGTAATGCAATTAGTGGTTCTGAACTATTGAAGTTTCTTTTAATCTTTGTTTCCCTCAATTAGATCAAAGCAGTTTTCATTCTTTAACCTTGGGATTGATTGATTGGTGGCGAATCTAGATACTGTCATTCTACAAGAGGGAAAATTATGTTATTTTACAGCCAGTAACTAGACGTGTAGTCTGAGTGAATAATGCATTCTATGTCTTGTTGCAGCTGACATTATGTACAAGGGCACAATTGACTGCTGGAAGAAGATGATGAAGGATGAAGGATCTAAAGCTTTCTTCAAAGGTGCCTGGTCCAATGTGTTGAGAGGAATGGGCGGTGCATTTGTACTTGTATTATATGATGAAATCAAGAAATATACTTAAGATTCAAAAGACCACTCACTGATGATTATCCAAAGTTAGAAACCTGTAATATATTGGAATAGAACACTGTTTTTAACAGCTGACCTTGTCTTTGTGGAAACATAAAGTAGGTCTGAGTATAAGCAGTTGCAAGTTGGGGAGGTATAACAGATAGGAACATTATTTATATTTTAAGAGTCACCCTTTAGCTATGTCAGTCACATACACAATTCCCTAGCCTTTTCCGGGGAAATTGCCTACTTTATAAACATGGGGGTTATCAGTATTATTTTCTGGAGATGGAGGATGGTGATGAATTCTATATTTAAGACCTGTGGTCCAGATTATGCAGATATGTATATTGTTGAGTAATGTCTCTTACCAAATCAAATGTATCTATTAAGACTGCTAATACATATGGTTTTCAATAAAAATTCCTGTCTCGAATTAACCTGCTCCTTATACAGTAGTTTATATCAATTCTTCATAGAAGTTATTATTACTTGCCAGATATGCAGATCAATGCATATTGCTGCAAGGAGAGATTGTGACAACAGGCAGCATTTCTCGACCACGTCAGATGGAATCTGCTGAAAAGGATTGAGAAATGACGAGACTTTCTTAAAAGTCAATTTGTACAAGTGTTGCATAGAGATTTACTTTGATATAGTGCCTTTCACACCGGGAGCACTTCCCAAGGCATCAAACAAGCCAGGGTTTATACTGAAGTTGGGGGCGGAGGCCGTTGGGCAAACAGTCAAACAGAAAGATCTTGAAGATGAGGGAAAGGTGAGCTGAACGGATTCCGGTTTGGAGTTCCAGAGAGTTGGGGCATATGAGAGTTGGAATGAAAAAAATTTAAAGATTTAATAACTAAATATAAATTTTAAAATGTTTATCATTAAATTTAAGTATTTGGCAGCAAGTATGCTATATTTGCGCTATCTGTTTTGAGCTAAACTACAAAGCAATACACTGACGGGCTGCAGAGTCAATGGGACAGTCCTCGAGAAGGGTTTGAAGAAATCCCATTTGAATTCAATACTGTTTCATTTTGGGGGGATGATTAATATCAAAGAATCAGTCAGCACACAACTGGCATTGGCCTGGTCCCGCAATATTCAGGAGATCCAAAAGCTCCCTGGTTGAAACAACAGCAAATGTTAGTCACTTCAGTTCTGCACATTGCTCTCTCGAAGCTGAGACAGCCAACTGCGAACATGCTCATCCAGCAATGACAAAGTACTCATCTGCCCGTTAGTGCTGTTTCGTTTCATTCATCGAAATAATCCAACCAAAAAAAAACGTAACACTCCCATCAGTATCAATCTTCACAAAATGAAGTAAACTATTGCGTTCATAAATGCCAGTGCTAAAGTGTGTTATTTGATGGTGCCAGAGTAGGGTCAGTGCTCTAATTCCTGCAGGCTGGAGCACTGAAGAAGCCTTTGCCGTTGGGGAGACCAGAACTGTACACAGTACTTCAAATATGGTCAAACCCAAGTTTTATTTAAAAGTTAACTATTTGCTCCATGCTTTGTACTCTATTCCTCAACTTCACATTGTCTTAAAAGCCACGGTTCTTGAACATCGTGTGTTTTGCACCTCCTCGATGTCATGTCAATGCAGCAGAGAATGGATGTCGTAGATGAATCAGTCAGTTATTTATGGCTTGGCTTCTGAAAGCAGACAATTTGGTGAGAGCCTGCCAGCAGCAATAGGGGGTGGAATACTAGCTTCTTGAAAACATAACACGAAATGAACAAATAAATCCAAGAATCTCGTCTCCTATGAAATTTTTGTTCATTTAAATGTTAAACACATTGTCAGCTGATAGACAAAACCTCATTCCAATTCAATGCATTTTGCAGCTAATACAATCTTTTATGAAGCCATCCAATTGGCTCTTTGGGTAGTGTTTCTTTTTCCCCCACTTCACATGAAGGCCACCCCACTTTAATAGCTCCCAAATTGTGAACTCCATTTGGCGTTACTTAAATCAAATGTATCTTCTCCTTGAGTCCCTGATTTCCTGTGAATAAAATGTGTTGGCTTTGCCTTCAATATGAATTAAATTCAAGGTCCTGGCTTTGAGTTGGACAAAAACCAGCCTAGAATTATATCCAAGGTCAAATCTCAATTTAATCAACATTTAGATTCACAGTTACAAAATGTAAGAAAAAAAAGACAATGGCATTCAACAGGAAAAAATAACTTTCAGAGCAATAAAAGGTATATTGAAAATAAGTTACCACATAGAACAGCAGATCAAATAATAATAATACTCATTGCATTGGTTATAGCGATTTTTACATCTTCCAGACGTCTCAAAGCGCTTCACAGAATATACTGTAAAGTGAATTGATTGTATATAGACTAAAACTATTGCAACTAAGAGTAAAATTGGTGTGTTATGGCCTAGGATTCTCAGATTAAAAACAATATTTTCTCTATTAGAAATAATGGTAGATAAGTTATTAAGATATCGTTTTGAATTGATGAATCAGCTGTCAATTACAACATAAAATAACTAATGTAACATTACACTACAATACCTACAAAATATCTCAATTTGAGATTCAAATATTGTAAGGTGGGATTGATGGATTTTAAAATAAAATACAATTTACAATGGTTTATTCACTCAAGAATATACAGAAAACAAGGGACATGTTGACAATGGCAACAAGTTGAACACACACTTGAACATTTACGATTGGTTGGCTACTTGGGAGACTTAGCTGAATCTGTTCCATGTGAATTAGACATTGCTTGAAAGTTCTTATTGCTGGATGTTCTTGAACTTCCCCCTGAAGTAAAAGACACAACATTAAAATACGATGCCGAAACAAAACATCTGAACTGACCAGTTTATTTGCTCTATTTTAGCTTTGTGGCACTTTTCCAAGACATGCACCTTGAAGTCTGGCTGACACGATTGACAAAAAACTCACTGCTCCGGTCGCTTGGGGGTGGGAATGGAGGTACAGGTAGACCCCACCAAACGTCGTAGTTTGGTTCTTGAAAAGTGCGACTTTAAGCAAAACGACGTTAATCGAATACATTTTTCCCAAAAGAATGAATGTAAAAACTGGAGTTAGGTTCTATTGGACATTTTCCATCAAAATTTTCGATTAAAAAAAAAACACATGAAACTCACTCCCTGACTGCCTACCCAGCTAACTCACTGCCGGCTGTCTCTCTCTCTCTCTCTCTCTCTCTGCCCCCTGTCTCTCTCTCTCTCTCTCTGCCCCCTGTCTCTCTCTCTCTCTCGCTGCCCCCTGTCTCTCTCTCTCTCTCTCTCTGCCCCCTGTCTCTCTCTCTCTCTCTGCCCCCTGTCTCTCTCTCTCTCTCTGCCCCCTGTCTCTCTCTCTCTCTCTGCCCCCTGTCTCTCTCTCTCTCTCTCTGCCCCCTGTCTCTCTCTCTCTCTCTGCCCCCTGTCTCTCTCTCTCTCTCTGCCCCCTGTCTCTCTCTCTCTCTGCCCCCTGGCTCTCTCTCTCTCTCTCTGCCCCCTGGCTCTCTCTCTCTCTCTGCCCCCTGGCTCTCTCTCGCTGCCCCCTGTCTCTCTCTGCCCCCTGTCTCTCTCTCTCTCTGCCCCCTGTCTCTCTCTCTCTGCCCCCTGTCTCTCTCTCTGCCCCCTGTCTCTCTCTCTCTCTCTGCCCCCTGTCTCTCTCTCTGCCCCCTGTCTCTCTCTCTCTCTCTCTGCCCCCTGTCTCTCTCTCTGCCCCCTGTCTCTCTCTCTCTCTCTGCCCCCTGGCTCTCTCCCAATTTAATAGAATTCAGATAACGTAATAAATGCCTTCATGGTTACAAAAACAGGTCTCCAAATCAAAGGCTTCAATGAGTCAGTACAGTGCAGGTACAATGTTGTCGATCATGCTTTCTCTTCACTATTGAAGAGTAATAAAGAAATCTCAAGTGACATTTGTAAACATGGACATACGGCCACAGAACAAGTGCCTTTCATTTAACCTGGCAGTGCACGGAAGATCGGCAGAACGAAACATTCCTGGCGACTGAAAAGTGATTAAATAGGCGCGAACAAGCAAGAAAATTACCATTAAAATGACTTGTGGAATATTAAGTATGTAAAACACATCCATTATATTGAACCACAACAACCTGCATTTACAGAGTGCCCTTCACACCGGGCAGCGTCCTGGAGCGCTTGGTTCTGTGAATATACTAACTTGATGTGCTTGGACGTCCCAAGACCTGGCCTCGCTGTGAGAAAGACAATGAAGAAGATTCCATGAATGCCGTGTGCCGGTAGTAATCCTTCAACTGTTCAGAGCGTTTCAGACCAACAGTTGGCTTCACCGTCTCCAATCTTTTCAGTAAAGCCTGCAGTTTTCAGAGGAAATAGGTGAAGTATAATGAGCATCGATGCATAGTTTTTTTGATTCTAAGGATCAACCAACATATTTTAAGATGTCCTGAAAACAACCAACCACCCATAGAAACTACTGTATTTGAGCTTTCAATCTGCTCTTGTCAAATTTCAAGGACAATTTGTGAGGGATTTGCAAGAATTTCACATTAAAATCTGGTCTTCTACAACAACATTACTCCACCTCCCTTTCTCCACCCTCAGGGACACAGAAATGGGAGTATTTGATCACCTCAGTCTTCACCTGGATTTATACACTCTTGTATGGTTTCTAAACACATAATTATAATTATGATAAGCATTTTGATATAGTGCTTTATCACGAGACATCTCAAAGCACTTCACAGAAAATATTGTAAAGTGAATTGACTGAATATTTTGTGGGTGAAACACGGCAGCCAATTATTCATATCTTTTGAAGGAATCAATTGATGTGTATTAACTTCTTTGCATCAGGCTCATTTCGAGATATCCATTACGTTGTTAAGAAATAGTATTCAACAGTGATGAAAAAGAAACATTCTACCATCCTTGCATCAACAGAATGAGGCTTGAAAACACAAAATCATATACAATAAAAGCCTGTTTATCTGGCACCCGTTTAACCGTAACTTCCTTACAACCGGCATCTCCAAAAAAAGGTCCGCATTCAATTAACCGGAATTTATACGGAAAAATGCATAATTTTTATTTTTTTTGCGTTTTTGGACGAATATCCGGCATTGGCCAGGTCCTGAGGGTGCTGGACAAATGGGCTTTTACTGTAATTCATTATCAAAACAGATCACAGCAACGAATAAATCAGCCGATTGCTTTGTCTCAAAACAACAATATCAAAGAAAACTTTGGTAAAAGCATTGGAGTCTATTGTGGACTCGGATATTCCTCATGCCCCTTTATGGTAATTTAATTAGGTAATGAGTGTCCTTGAAACATATCTCATTCATGTGCACCCACTGGCCGGCAGCCATGACCTTGCTCATCTATCGGCCTTCTCTTTGAATAATTATAGATAATGAATTGGAGTAAATATGTCATATTCACAGAAATAAAACATCACATTCTCTGTTGTAAAAAAAAATCCCACTGCAAAGATTATTTTAAATTTCATTAAAACAAACACTAGAAGCTTGCTACAATAAGTTGAAGGACACCGAACATCTATCATGGAAGAAATAGCATAAATGATTTGAGTCCATCGACTGGATACAGAGGCTACTCATATCCAAAATATCTTTGTAGTATTCAATATAAAGTCGTACAGAACCGAACCAAATTGTCGGAATTGATTTTCTAATCACAAATCAAAATTCAAAATCAACAATGAACAGCTGGTGCAGCACAGTTGACCAAACATGGAAGACACACACACGATTGTGTGCTAATATCGACAGCTGTAATTTAATGGTGTGTATTATTTTACAAGAAATTACAGCATTGCAAAACATATTCACTTACATAAGGTGCTTAAAAATCCACATAATTATGCATGGATACTTAATTCAGTAAAGCAGAATGTTTTATAAATAATATGATAATGACAATCCTTGTATTTGATATAGAGCCTTATCGTGTTAGTTAAATTTTGAACTCAAAAACAGACAAATCTGCCATCAAATCGAATAACATATGAAAATGCCTCAAAAAAGGAAAACATTAATTTAGAGAAATTCATGAATGAACCTGAAGAAAGTTATTAAAACAACAACTTTGCTGTATATTGCGCCCTCCAGGCCGGACGGCGTCTCAGAGCGCTTTACAATAGTGGATCCTGGGACTGAGCCAGGGGCAGGGGGGAGAAAGGTGACCAAAGGCGCGGTCGAAGAGAAACTTACCCAATACGCACCAGATTTGGCACTATCTGAAAGTACACCAGAATCTAAAAGTTACATCCAGGAAACAACAACAACATTTATAGAGTCTTTCACATTGGTAGGATATCCCAAGGTGCTGAGCAGTCAGGTCGGGACATGAGCAAGGGAAAGGGGCAAGACAGGGGGAGGAAGAGAGTTGGGAGGGCAGCAGAAGGCACGATCAAAGTGGAGAAGATTGAGACCGGCCTTGATGGAGGCCAGGGAGGAAGCGAGGCGAAGGGAGTGTGGGGTGGAGTTCAAGACTATGGGGGCAGAGTGGTTGAAAGCCCGTCCACCGATGGTAGCGCGGGTCGAGCGGGGGACACGGAGCAGACCGGAGCCCACTGAACTTAGAAGGTGGGCAGGTTCATAGGGGGACAGCAGGTCGGAGAGATTGGAGGGGACAAGGCCATGAATGGCCTTGAAAGTGAGGATGAGGATCTTGAATACGATCCTCTGGAGGATGGGGAGCCAATGGAGCGGGTAAGGGTAGGAGTGATGGGGTCGCGGAGCTTGGTGCAGGAGAGGACACGAACATGAAGAGATCTAGATGATTTGCAGCTTGTGAAGGGAGGAGCCGGGAAGGCCGACGAGGAGGGAGTTTCAAGTCGAGCCTTGATGTGACGAATGCGTGGTCAAGGGTTTCAGCAGCCTGAGGGGTGAGGCAGCGGCGTAGTCTGGCAATGTTACGGAGGTGGTGGAAGGCAGTGTTGGTCATGGGATGGATGTGGGGGAGGAAGGAAAGTTCAGGGTCAAACAAGACACCCAGGTTCCTGACTGGCTTCGAGAGGTGAAGAGTGCAGCCTTGGAGGCTGATGCTGCCAGCGCCTGAAACTAACGACTATACAAGAGCTCTTTGGTATTGAGAGAAGACAACTTAGAGGGGACCCTGTAGGTGTATAACATTTTAAATGCGATTGAAAAAGTAAACCCAGATCCATAATTTAGGTTATATCATGACAGTAGAACAAGAAGACTGGATTTAAGTTATCAAGGTCAACTTCAGGACAACCTATTCCAATCACTTATTACCCAATGGATTAAAAACAACTTATGCATTGGGTAATGAATGATTGGAACAAGTGGTAGAGGTGGTAGAGACTAAGACCCTAAACTCATTTGAAAAGCAGCTCAATGCAATGATGGGGTGATGGTAGGGTGGGTGGTCTGGAGGGACCAAATCAGATGGGCTGAAGGGCTAGGTCCAGACTAATCTTGGGATCTTTTCAGAAAGTATATCATGATTGCATTGCAGCTCTTGAATCACCGAGACTACTTGCGTGCACAATACTTTATTTTGTTAAGAATTGGTATGAGACATTTTGTGATGAATCACATCTAATTAAGGAAAATATAAATAAAGAAGACACTAATTCAGAATCACCGCAGCCAAAGTGGGGTCAAAAGTCGTCTTTTCTCAATAATAAAGAGACCTAGCTCGTGTAGTTGTTGAACAATGGGGCTCGTTCCTGGAAATGCTAGAAAATTACTAGCCAAATCACCTCCACAAGTACACACTTCTGACTCCACTTCTGACTCCACTCAATGTGTCTCAATCACAGGGATTTAAATAATCGCAAAGGTTAATTACCTATTTGCTTTCACATCTATAGAATTTGCCTCAGCAATATTTGCTGGTCAAACACACGCTTTGACAAACAAGTAAACAAATGTAAGCAGGTAAAAAAGATCTTGCTAAATGATTCTAAAATGAGAGGAAAGATGTTGGCATGTATTAAAAGGGCAATATTGCGCAGGAATAATAGAGCAATCGTGACACTTTATAAACCATTGGTGCAAGCCACACCAGGAATACTGTATAGTTCTAGTTGCAGCATTACAAAAAGGATATTGCAGCATTTGAGAGGATACAGAGGAGGGCAACCAGAATGATCGAAGGGCTGGCAGGACAATCTGCGGAAACACCATTCCAGTGATAGGGGTAAATCTATCCGGAGGAATACCGTGGAAGCAGATAGTGTCAATTCATTCAAATGCAAATTAGATTATTTTATACAAATGTCATTTTGTTGTTTCTAAAATAATATATTGGGTTACAGTATGAGCAATCTGGGACATTATATGATAGTAAGTGTAACATGCTTGGAAGAACTCGGCAATTTTCGATCAAAGTTTCCCAAAGCTTTTCAGTGTGTTGGAGGGCTAATCCATACAGAATTAATTATTATCAACATCTCCACTATTGTAGCATGCAACTACCAGCACGGCAGAAGACAAACTAGATAGACCTTGGTCTTTTTTCGTCTAGCAATTGCTATGTTCCTATGACAAAAATATAATGAACGAAATGCCTATCCAGTTTCTATGGCACGGCATGCATATGTTTTTGACAAGCTTGAACATTTGAACTTTTCTAATTCAACTTCATTCTCGTCACGGCCAAACAATGAAAATTCGCAACTGAAATTTAAAACTAGAAATACACTCTTGACGGTAACTTTTGGAACTCGGCAGCAGTTAGCACACCAAGTGTTAAAAACGCATTGGCTTTGAGAGTGCGTGTCACACGCGTTGAGATGTGCTGCCAATTTTTCAAGCGTCAAATGGAAATAACTAGCTAAGCACAAGTCAAAGGAAGCACTGTTGCCTGAAATAGCCTATGGATGGACTTGTTGCATTCCAGAACATGAAACCCTAGACCTCGCTGAAAATGTGGCTTATACGTCCATAGCAGTTTTTGGAGACTAGTGTATACGTTATAGTCGACTGAATCACAAACTGAAGTGGCTGAGTAAATGTGTAAGACGCGTGTGCTTTTGTTGCTGAAATAAAACTTCAGACTTCATAACCTGTAAATAAAATATCAATTTGGCTCAGCACTCTTATCTCCGAGTCAGACGGTTGTGGGTTCAAGCCCCACACCGGGACGTGGGAATCAACTGGTCTAATCTGACACTCCTATCTGGTGCCGGGGGTGCAGTCCTTCAGATAACACATCAAACTGAGATCCTGTTCGGGTGGACATTAAAGATCCCTGGCACTTTTCGAAAAGTTTCTCCCTGTGTCCTGACCAAGAATCTAGGTGTCTTGTTCGATCCTCAATTGTCTTTCCTCCCCCACATCCAAGCCATGACCCGCTGGGCCTTCCCTCACCTCTGCAATATTGGCTGACCTTATCCCACAAAACCACTGAAACCCTCAGTCATGCCTTCATTACATTATTACTATTATTATTATTATTACATCCCAGTTCAACTATGCAAATGCCCTGCTTGTCGGCCTTCCCAATTCCTCCCTCCACAGGCTGCAGATAATCCAGAACTCTGCGGTCCACGTCCTCTACCGTTCCAAACTCCGTGGCCCCGTCTCCCCCATCCTCGCTCGACTCTACTGGCTCCCCATCATCCAGAGGATCCAATTCAGGATCCTGGTCCTCACATTTAAAGTCCTCCATGGCCTTGACCCACCCTACAACCTCGACCTCTCAACCCCCTACCAACCTGCCCACCCCCTCCACTCAGCAGGTTCCATCTGCCCCACCATTGGTGGGCGATCCTTCAGCCACACTGCCCACAAGCTCTGGAACTCCATCCCACAGTCCCTCCGCCTCGCCCCCTCCCTGGCCTCCTTCAAGTCCCGCTTCAACACCCTCCTCATCGACAGTTCCATCGGCCACTCCAAATCCCTCCCTTTCCCTCCACCCTCCCCGGCCCCAGCTTGGTTCTGAAACAATGACTGTCCGGCGCCTCAGGACGTCCTCCTGACATGAGATGTGCGATACAAGTGTAATTTTATTGTTTGAGATGTCTTGATGACGTGATCAGGTGCTGTATCAAATGCAAGGTATGTTACTATGAAAAACGCTGTGTATCAAATGCAATTGTTATTAAATAACCCAGAAACAGCATTATTTGCCAAACCAAAACACATAATATTTTACCCAAATGTTTACATTAAGGCAGTGAAAATTGATTCTGGGTTTCAGCACAGGGACCACGACAAAACAAAATGACATTTGCACAGCGCCTGTCACATAGGGGGACATCTCAAGGCGCTGGACAGTTACTGCTTCAGACCCGAGCTGAGGATGGGGGGGCCGGGGGGGGTGGGTGGTGGAAGGGGGGATTAGGAGTTGTCTATGGGGCCAAAATAAGGAAAATCCAAGGCCTGATAAATGATCACATTGATAATGAGCTGAGCAGGGACAACAGGTTCAGAGATGTGAAGGGTCATTTTAGGATAAACAACAGAAAGAATTGATTTGCCACACAACAAAATCAGCAACTGGAAGAGCATTTGACAAAAGAAAGTAGAGCCAGGCACATGAGAAACACCTGAGAAACAATGGGGCAATACTGAATAAGCCAAAGCACTTCAACCCTCCTGCTCTAGCCATATGTTTTTTTGTGATACTGTACTATAAAAAGCTCATTCTAAACTGGGAAATGGGAAACCCATTTGGGGAAAATAGGAAATTTAACGATAGTAGCCCAAAAGACATTAGATTATGGGAAGATAATACTCCGAGCTTTCAATTAAACATGAAGGACATACATTTCTATAAATGAACTGACTGTACTGTTTGTACCCAGCACACATTCTCTAACTAAACACCTTCAGATTTATTTTAGGCAACCGCTTGGATTACATCATGACGACATATCAGTTGCACACGGGACTGCATGGGATGGGTCTTCATACATATATAGTTGCGCTAATCTGAGAACAGACATAAACTGCAGAAAGCTGAACGATCCTGTACTTAAGCTAATACTTAAAAAGCTGTACATCGAACTCACTAATCTTGCTGCAGGACAATATGCACAGAATCTGCCATGATAATTACACTGCTGTGCGCAATTGGCTGCCGTGTTTCGCCCACAAACATACAGTCACTTCACTTTACAGTCTATTCTGTGAAGCGCTTTGAGACGTCGATAAGATGTGAAAAGCTCTATATCAAATGCAAGGATTGTTATTATTATTATTATTATTCACTTATCCATCAAAACCATGTGCCCTTGTGTACAGTTGAACATAGTAATTCCCTCTTTTTGAATCTGGATTCCTCCCCTCCGTATAAAAATGCCATTTCCATTTTTAAATTAATGTTTCACTCCACATTAAATGATCACTTTTTTTAGCTTTCATACTTTATTGTTCTACAGTGTTTTTAATCCGGTATTTTAAGATGGTAAATATCTGGAGCGCTGCATTGTTAAGAGTTCTAATCCTTTGGTTGCTACATGAAAAAGTGAGATCCAACGTATATTTAGGCTGATGTTAAAGATCCCGAGACCTTATTTAAAAAGACAAGGGACATTTCCCAGTTGAGGCTAACAATACTCCAGATAAATTAGCCATTCACCTCTGGCTGTTTGGGGATTTTGATGTGAGCAAACTGACTTCCTTCATTTGTAAAACGTCAGTACATTTGATAGTAAACACTTGTGAAGCGAGACTTGATGACGTTATAGGTAGTATATCAACAAAGCAACAAAGTTATTAAATGTTAACAAAGGAAAATTATTATGGGCGTCTCAAGTTCAAATTCAGTTTTAGGAATATTGCACAGATTTGCTGTATAAACATATGGATATCTGTGAGGCGACAGACATTGTAAATCTTAGATAAACAATACTAGAATAATATGTACACTATTCATAACCATTATTTTTTCAAAAAAACACTGACAAAATAAAATACAGCAAGAAAAGAAGTGTGGTAGATCTGGTTAACTGCTTTCTTTTATGTCATTGCTTTTTGGTAAATATTTAAAGTTTTATTTATTTTAGTACAGCATTGTGTTTTACTTTTGTTTTGAATACAAGGAAAAAGAACGCTAGAACTTGCAATACTAACGAAGTAAACGATTGAAATATTGAATAAATCCTTCCTTCTCCTAAGTTTCTAACTTGTATAGAAACTGCAGCCACAGTTCAAAACCGCCTTCAGAGGGAGTTATTTTTCAAATTAGGACTGCCTACAAATAGGAGTGCAGAGATTTATGGGTTTGCTGGGGGAGAAAAAAAATCTTATGATCCTTTCAATGGTTATTGGCATGAAGGCCAAACATGAAAGGCTTCAGTCACATGAACCAATCAGAACTAACTCTCACTGTACCATAGCACTGTTGAAGGTTGTACTAACCTTCAGACTAACAGGTGTTAATGGCATTTTCTCCAACACAGAATGCAACGGCAATATTGTAAGAAGCTACAACTTAATGTAATTTTTTACCAAGGTTCATTGTGATATCACATTGTTTTAACTCTAGCAGTAAAATACATTCCAGAAATAAAAATACACAATAATAGTAATCTTTGCATATGATTGAGCACGTTATCGAGTGTTCGAGGTGTCTCAAACGCTTCACAGAAGGTAATGTAAAGTGAATTGACCACATTTTGTGGGTGAAACGCGGAAGCCAATTGCTCACAGCAGTGTCTCACAGATAACTGTGGATTGAGTGAACAATTTTTTGGAGTGAACAATATTTTCTGAAGGAATTATTACCCCCAGAAGAGCCAACCGGATTCCTACGTATTGCTAGGTAAACAGAGCCGTGCGGAGTAAGGAAACCTAGCCAGGGTTTCGCTTTGCTGGGAATCGAACCCAGGGCCCTCGCTTGCGAGGTGAGCACTCTAATCACTGAGTTACAGGACTCCATAATGACACCAATTCTGTAAATTTTACCTTTCTGATAGATACAAGTTGTTGTATTGAGCTGGAACATTTAGTCGCCATTGTTGTATTTTATAGGCATAATTCTTGGGCAGTGCTGCAATAGATAGTATTATGGGATCGACAGCTGCAAGTAAATTACTTAAAATAAATATAGTGCAAATGTCACGAGTTGACTTTCATACTTGCCATTCAGCTTATAATGCCCTCAGAAATGTCCTCTCTTCCTCATACATCCTCTCCCTCTGGCCCTCCATCCTCGGGGATCCTGCTGCGGCCATCAAGCTGCCGAATGATTGACTCCCCATAACCTTCAATTGCCTGACTCCCTGAAATCCAAATCCCCCCTCTCCCCCCCCCCCCCCCCCCCCCCCGGTACGATAGTCATATCCACGCACATGAACCCAAACCTGGGAAGGCTAGAATTCAGGTGGCTGAAATCCGACTTCACAATCCACCACCATCTGCGGCTCGACCACCTCCGCCTCTCCCTTTCTCACACCACAACCAGCTTTTACTCCAAAGTCCCCGCGATGGGCAAAACCAACTCAAAGCCACTGTTTTCCACTATCCATCACCTCCTCACCCCACCTGTGCAATTGCCCTCACATTAATTGCCAAGCGTGAAGACGTCCTACTACTCATCACTCGCACCCTCCACCCTACCATTGGACGTCACAGATTCAGCCCCTACGCCCCGAACACTCTCCCTCAATCTCTCCACCTTGCCCCCTCTCTCCCCTTTTTCAAGTCCACCTGAAAAACTTCCCATTCAAATGTGCTTGCGGTCATTTAGCGTAATTTTATTTGAGCAGGAAGGAGATTTATTGATCAATACTTATAGTAATCTTTGCAACTGATAATTGATTTTACAGAAGTGCAATGATTGTAGTCTGTAGGCAAATACAGCAAACAATCTGCCTACAGAAAGGTTGGCCATATAGCCACAAAGTGAATGACCAATTGTATCTGCGCATTGTTGGCCAAGATAATGGGCGAAACTTCCAGATGGCGCCGTGGGATCTCAAATTTCACCTGTAAAGGGAGATGACAGATAGAGTCAAATTTTAAAATGTAGTGTCCCCATTATTTTAGATAGACACTTTGGATCTTGTACCCTTCCTTCAAATCTGTGCTCTGTGGATGGGTTGCGGAAGGGGGAAGAGAAAGATAGACAGACAGGGTGAGTTGGCTCTGGTGACGGGGCGGGGAGAGGGGGAGAGGTGAGTGAGATTCCTTTCGGCCTCAACTGGCGTGAAAGCAATAATGGGCCTTGCAACAGAATTTATCTTTGGTGTTCTCGGTAGTTGACTACCTGAGGTAAATAGGTCTCATTACTTCCAACGGCTATAAAAATTTAAATGATATTGTATTGCTGAAGACCAATCTGACTTGTTAAGGTGATGGATATAGGCCAGTCATTTGGATTGGTATTCATCCCACTGGTTATCCATTTACCCTTTAAACTAAAGCTCTAACGGGTGACCCCAGCTAGGCAAGTAACGGGAAGCTTTTCACTATTCATAATAAATTGGTCAAAGCCAAAGCTTTTCAGGATACAGGATGACTAAAAAAAAACTTGCTTACAAAATCAAATTCAGAGGCATCTACAATTAAATCACAAAAAATACCAGGAAAGCACATAAATGCCAAGTTAATCTTTTGAGGAGAATAAATAGGTAAAAACTGCTTGTTTCTTTGTTTTGTTTCTTCCAATGGCTTTTCTTCAAACCCCCGCACAGTTTCCCACGGCGTCCCTCAGGGCTCTGTCCTCGGTCCCCTTCTTTTCACCCTTTACACGCTCCCTCTGGGCGACGTCATCCGCAGACATGGGGTAAATTTCCACATGTATGCGGATGACACCCAGTTGTACCTTTCTGCCTCATCCCTTAACCCCCAGACGATCGATGTTCTGACAGCATGTCTGTCCGACATCGAGTCCTGGACGAGGGACAACTTTTTGCAATTGAACGTGAATAAGACCGAGGCCCTCCTGATTGGCTCAAGCCAGCGCCTCTGCACATCGGGCGCTGCCAGCCTCAACATCCAAGGCTGCACTCTCCACCTCACAAAGCCAATCAGGAACCTCGGCATCATGTTCGATCAAAAACTTTCCTTCCTCCCCCACATTCGCGCCTTGACAGGCACCGCCTATTTCCATCTGCGCAACATTGCCAGGCTCCGCAACTATCTTACCCCCCGCGCTGCCGAAGCACTTGTGCACGCGTACATCACCTCACGGCTGGATTACGGAAACTCTCTCCTAGTCTGCCTCCCCAGTTCCTCCATTCATAGGCTGCAGGCCATCCAAAACTCTGCAGCCCGTGTACTATCCCGCACCCGCCTCCGTGACCACATAACCCCCACCCTCGCCCGTCTCCACTGGCTCCCCATCCTCCAGAGGATCGAGTTTAAGATCCTCGTCCTCACCTACAAGGCCTTACACGGCCTTGCCCCATCCTACCTAACCGATCTACTCTCCCCCTACACGCCCACCCGGACCCTCCGTTCAATAGGACTTGGCCTGCTCCAAGCCCCCCGCCCGAACCGCCCCACCATCGGAGGCCGGGCCTTCAGTTTCTCCGCTCCCACCCTATGGAATGCCATCCCTCAATCCCTCCGTTTCGCCTCTTCCCTTTCCTCTTTCAAGGCCGGTTTGAAGACTTTCCTCTTCGATCGTGCCTTTTGTTCCACCCCAAACTCTTTTACCTCCCCTTCGTGTTTCACCCCTTCCCAAACACTCCCCTCCCAGCTCGGGTCACACGCCTCTTGTTCAGCGCCTTGGGACGTCCTCCTGACGTGAAAGGTGCTCTATAAATGTAAATTGTTGTTGTTGTTGTGCCCAACAATTATGAACAACGATACAGGTACCCCGCCCCAACCGCGGCCTCGTCAACTGCAGAACTCACGCATCCACGGTTTGCTAAATGCGACAACCCTCGCTAACCACGCAATGGTTATTGCTTAACCCTCGCTTATCCGTGGCTTTTAACACCAACACTGGCGTTTGGCGCTAGGACCCAATTGCGATGTCGCAATCAACCAGCGAGATGTCGCTTCTCTTTTAGGATTAAGGTAAATCTCCATTGATTTCTCTCTCTCTCTCTCTCTCTCTCTCTCTGTCTGTATCTCTCTGTGTCTCTCTATGTCTGCAGATCCTGGCAGCCAATGCTCCCAAACTTGCTCCCAAACATACTACCCCCTATCAGCATGTCACCCACCACACCACCTACTGCACCCACCCAACCCTCTGTGTCATCCAACTCCCCCCACCCTCTGTGTCACCCACCCACCCCCACCCTCCGTCTCACCCACCACACCACTTTCTGGTTGGGGAGGGACACCTGTATTTTATTCATCGTATAGCCGGCACCACCATGTGTTTCACTATGGTACTGTAGAGCACAGACTGAACAAAATTCATCAAACATCGGCTGGTCCATGTGTACACTCTGCAGCCAAGTTGCAAATTGCAAATCATGGAACAGACCAATTATTGACACCACAACACATACCGATATAGACATCAATTGATAAAGAACATCGCAAAATGTTTAACAGTAGGAAAAGTGACACCACCAAGATGAAAAATGACACAAAACACAAAATACTACAGGTGCTGGCAATCTGAAACAAAAACAGAAGTTGCTGGGGAAACTCAGCGGGTCAGGCAGCATCCATGGAGAAAGGAGAAAGAGTCAACGTTTCGGATCTACAACCCTTCATCAGAACCGGGGCTTGTTTGGAGGGAGAGTTTCTTAAAGACGTTAAAGGGGGAGAGGCAGGATATGGAAGACAAGGGAGACAAAGAAGACAAAGGAAAAGGAAAAAAAGAGTGTGTTAACTGATGGGTTGAATATGTGTTAACGACTTCAGGGGGAGAAACAGAGGGGGTTGGGTTTAAACAAAACTGGGGAGAAGAGGTGTTTAGGGTGATAGAACAAACAAAACACCAGAGAGGCTGGGGGTGTCTGGAGTTATGATTGTGATGGGGGAAGGGGGGGGGGGGGGGGGAAATTACACATTTATTCTCGTTGGAAGAAATTTAAGTGAATGAAGGCATAGGTAGAAACTGACTTTTAATAAATCTCTTAAAATAACGAACAGCAATAAACCAAAGCAATCTCGGAAGAGGATTTGAGGTGAGACAGATAAACGCTCAGTTTTGTGAGAATGAAGAGGAGGGAATGGAACACAAACTGTAAACCAGAGTCACAAGTGGTTTAGCAGAACGTGGCTTGGATGTAAAACTGGATTATACAGATAATAATCCTTCCATTAAATTTGTGCCTTATCACATCATCAAGACGTCTCCAAGAGCTTCATAGGATATGATCCTTCCGTTTGATATAGTGCTTTATCACGCTTATACACTGTAAAGTGGACTGTATATTTTGTGGGTGAAATGCACTATATATTGTAAAATAGGGTACAGTAAGGCAATGAACCAATTTGAGAAAAGCATGTTGACATTGATCTATTGTGGGATAAGAAGTTAGTGTACACTTATGCTTTGCTAATTCTTATATCAACCCTATGCTATGATTTTAATAGTTTGCTGTTTTACCCTTTGTGTTGCCTGTTGTTATTAACATTACTGCACACCAAGTCACCTTATAGACAATATAGTGAATTATCCAATTGCCATCCAAGACAATGTAAAAGCTCTCGAATAAACATAAATTATTACTTCTCCTGGTTTAGAACTGAATAATATTTTCTAGTAAGAATAAGTAGAATTAGGGTTAGAAAAGGTCACATAGGTTTATTAGAAGTTAAACACTGAAAACATGTAGAATTTAAATTAAAACTGGAGGATACCATTCCTTCAATGAGTTTGGATCTCTGAATGGCTAAAGGTCTAGATTGCCTCCCCGAAAGCTCTCTGTGCTTCGTAACAATGACCATAAATATAACCAAATAGACTAACTAAAGAATCAGTTACTTCACAGACAAGGCTACAACAACAACAAAAATATACTTGTACAGTATAGTGCCTTTCACGTCAGGAGGACGTCCCAAAACCAAACCTGGACACAATAGCCATTCACTGACACCCCCTCCCCATCCCTCCCACACACACACCCTCCTCCATCCCACACACTTAAAGCAGAGATGCCTTAAAAATTAAGATCAACTTTGCTTAAGGATGCAAGGCCAATAAGTGCTTCACAACATCCTGGCTGAGATACCGCTAATTCAGTGCAGACAGTTGCGTAACTTTCATTTGGGGGCACCTCTGTCTCAGGATCTAGGAGCTATGTGAACTCACCAGGTTTTCTTTCTCTATCCTCTCTTGCTCCCGAAGTCTGTTTAGAGTGCTGTGGTATACTCGGATCGGCGCCATTGAACTTTTTTTTGAAACGTTACTTTTTGATTTGGAGGCTTTTCGAGTCAGCTCCTGTAACAATCTATGGTTTTCACGATCAATACGTCTGATCTCTTCATTGGTGAAGGAGTAGTTTTTCTTGCCCTCGTGCGCTGGAGAGTCAGTAACTATTTTCTGGAGCTCCTCCTTTTCCAAGTGCATAAAAGCTGAAAGAGAAACAATTTCACTCATCTAACAAAACAAAATCCAAATGAAAAATGTAAGAATGCGTCTTGAATTTAACCACATACAGGACTCTGCAAAATTAGCTTCATTTAAAAAATCAGCTAGTTAGATACATTCATCACCTGAGGTGTGATATGCTGCGAAGAATGACGCAGATTACTTAATAAGCTTAGTTTCAACCTACTCCCTACCTTGCAATTCCATATCCAGCATTGTCATGCCCCCAGTATTATTTCTGTCTGCATTGACGTTTTCATTTTTACAACATAATTTACACTAAATTTTCTTGAACTGCTCAGTACAGTAATGGGACCTCCTCTTGACCTGAAAAGCGCTATATAAATGTATTGCATAAAATAATCTAATCTGTAAACCATTTCAGTCTGACCCAAGGAGTATTAAAAATGTCTTTTAGGATAAAATTGACACAAAGCATCTTACCTAGACAGACATAAAATACTGGTCTGAATCCTGCAACGCCCTCTCTTCCCCTTTCCTCCCCTGGCCCCACTTCCATGACTGTTTGTGGGACACTGTTGTGTGCAATTTGGCTGCCGCGTTTCGCACACAAATATACAGTCAAATTTCCTACTTTTCTTTGTCCTGCCCCTCCCCCTCCCTCCCTGCTCTTGTCCGTACCTGACTGTACAGAGCCTTGGGACGTCCTCGCAACGTGAAAGGCACTATATAAATGTAAGTTTTGATTGATTGATTGACTGACTGAGTGTGATAATTATACATTGATGCTCGTCACGTAGCAGTGTGATAATTAGCATACTTAATCAGGTATGAAATGTTGCATAATACTATCCATTCCAACAGGCTGGTCTACACCCTATACACTTCCCCACTTCAAGTTTGGCACATTGGCTTGTTCTGTTCATAATTAAGAACAAAATTTTGCATATTAGGAAAGAAGACCAGCCTTGTTTTTTTAATCCTTTGATCAGTATTGGTCCTGCTTTATAGGATATAAATTGAGTTAAGTCAGTGCCCTGTTGTTTGATCCCTAACTGTCTTTCATCCCGCACATCGATAACATGATCCTCTCTGTCTTTCCCCACCCCCACAACAGCCCAGCCCACCAAGAATCTCACAACAACAACAACATTACATTGGTAGAGCACCTTTCACGTCGGGAGGACGTCCCAAGGCGCTGAACAGTCAGGTCGGGACCCGAGCGGGGGAGAAGGGTAAGGGTAGGGACAGTGGGATGGAGAGTAGGAAAGGGGGGGAGAGTTAGGAGGGCAGCAGAAGGCGCGGTCAAAGAGGAAGATCTTGAGACCGGCCTCGAAGGAGGAACGGGGGGAAGCGAGGCGAAGGGATTGAGGGATGGAGTTCCAGAGTGTGGGGGCAGAGAGACCAATGGTAGGGCGGTTCGGTCTGGGGACATGGAGCAGGCCAGAGCCTGCTGAACGCGGGGGCAAGGCCGTGAATGGCCTTGAAATTGAGGATGAGGATGTTGAATTTGACCCTCTGGGTGACGGGGAGCCAGTGGAGACGGGCAAGGGGGGGAGTGATGTGGTCGCGGAGCCTAGTTCTCGAGAGAACACGAGCTGCAGAGTTCTGAATAATCTGCAGCCTGTGAAGGGAGGAGCTGAGAAGGCTGACGAGGAGAGAGTTCCCGTAGTCAAGCCTTGATGTGATGAATGGGTGGACAAGTGTTTCGGCAGCGTTGGGGGGGGGGGGGGTTGGGGGGGGCGAGGCAGTGGTGGAGTCTGGCAATGTTGCAGAGGTGGTAGGAGGCTTGGCACAGATTTGGAGGGGGAAGGATAGTTTCGAAGAAGCCCAGATTCCTGACTGGCTTTGAGAGATGGAGAGTAGAGCCTTGGATGCTGATGTTGCCAGGGCCTGAGGTGTGGAAGCGTTGATGCGAGCCAATCAGGGGGGCCTCCGTCTTGTTGACATTTGGTTGGAGGAAGATGTCCCTCGTCCAGGACTCAATGTCGAACAGCCAGGCAGGCAGGCTGTCAGAACGCCAGTAGTCCTGGAGTTGAGGGTGGAAGCGGGAAGGTAGAGTTGGGTGTCATCCGCATACATGTGGAAATTTACCTCATGTCTGCGGATGATGTCACCGAGGGGGAGCATGTAGAGGGTGAAGAGCAAGGGGCCAAGGACAGAGCCCTGGGGAACGCTGCGCGTGACTGTGCGAGGGCTGGAGGAAAAGCCGTTGGAGGAGACAAAGTGAAGGCGGTGTGAGAGGTAGGACGGGGAACCAATCAAGGACAGAACCTTGAAGTTTGAGGTGGGAGGAGAGGCAGTGGTGGAGGAGGATTGCGTGGTCTACGGTATCAAAGGCGGCAGATAGATCGAGGAGGACGAGGAGGCAGAGGGAGCCCTGGTCGCAGATGGTCATCACATCTAGGCTCGACTACAACAAACTCCCTGCTTGTCAGCCTCCCCAACTCTTCCTTCCACAGATCATCCAGAAATCTGCAACCAGTGTCCTCTTCTGAAGCAGGCTCCTTGACCCTATAAGGCCTATCCTCACCTGGCTCCACATCACTCAAGAGGAGCCACCATCAGTTTTAAAGCTAACTGATATCAAAGATTTGTTGGAAGTGTCTCACTCAATTAGACAGCTGTGCAATCGCATGGTTGAGATAACAAACACAAACTTCAAGAGGAGAATTTTAACTCTGTCTCCTGAAATATTCATGCAAAACAAATTGAATCAGAGAGGTCTGTCAAGGGGACTGACACACTCAAAACAGGCAATATAACTGGCAAGGCTCTGCCAATCTACCCACAATAGCTTAACAATGATGTGTCTGGATTTCAGTGCTGAGATTCCGACAGGAACGATCAAGGAATTCTGAAACAACTGTATATCCTGAAGAATTTCTCTTTCAAATGGTGCATAATAATGAATATTTTAAGTCGCATGATATCAAGCGCACTAAACGTTGATCCACTAATCACAGCTCTCAAGCAATCTGGTGGACTTCATCAATTGAACCCCTATACAGCTCTACTGTCAGGTACATACTTTCAACTATTCTGTATTAATGACATTGCAATGCGTAAGGAAAACGGGATTGATATTAGTATATATACTAAACTGATTTCACTCCTGATTGTCCACCAGTATATTGTCTGACTGGAATAAAGTAGATTCAGTTTGACACCGAACGTTGATTTGATCCAAATAATGAGAAATGTCACCTTTGAGGAGCTGATTGAGATCTGTGGCATCGGAGAGGGTCTTCCTGCTTTGTCTTTGTGCAAAGGAAATAGGTTGCGCTGATTTTGATCTCGAGGAGGAAACGGTACTGCTCTCGGAACGGCAAGAAGCAGCTTCTCCTCTCTGGAACCTGTTTAACTTTCCTGCTGTTCGGCTCTTTGCTGAGCCGGGGCATGATTTGGTCAGGTCATATATATCCTGGCCAACATTCTCCTGCTTTCTGCTTCCTTTATTCTCGGAGAAGTCGACAGACTGAATGGGACTGAAGTCTGGGGTGGAGAGAGGGGTCACGTCAGTTATTGCACCTTCATCTTCTTGATCAGCACCCTCATCTTTAGGACGGCTTACGTTTTTCTCTCGTCTCAACTGCGAAGAGGATTTTGGTCTTTGCTTGGACTTCGAAAATGATGAAGACGGTCCCTCCTTCAGCAAAGGGCGATCTGTGGAGTCTTTGCTAACGTTAGAGTCAGAAGCTGAAAGCTGATCTGCGTTTTGATCCCATTCAAACTTGCGATACGGTTGGCTCCCGGCCGCACCCTTCTTGGCGTAGCGATCGAGTTTAGAAGATTTAGGTTTCTGTCCAACCGGCTTCTCTCCCTCAGCACTTTCCCCTTCACTTTCTGAATTTCCTGAAGATGCCGATTGGATCACAGCTTGCGTTGTAATGTGTCGTGGAACAGTTTCGCCCGAGCCGCCGCCGCTTTTGCTTGACATGGAAGAGGGTGAGGAGGAGGAGGAGGAGGAGGAGGAGGAGGAGGTGGTGGTGCAGGTTGAGGAGGAGGAAGAAGAGGTTGACCGCGACGAAGAAGCACTTCCCGACCGTCTCCGACTCTCTCTTCCTTTCCTTAGCCTTTCCCGACCAGACCCCCCGTTGTGGAAGGCAACGCGCTTGCTCAACTTGTCCGTGCGCTCTCTCTCCGCGCCAGGCCCCAGGTCCTCCTCGCCGCTCCCCTCCGCAGCTTTACACGGCACCGACCCGGGACTCGACGGCCACGGAGATTGTCCTTGAGTGGGATTGGACTCGGCGGGGAGACACGCGCTGCCTGGCTCGCTCTGCCCTTCTCCCACAGTTTGCTCAGTGTCACTGTCGAAGAAGGAATGATCCACTTCTCCGTCGAGGGCCTCACCGTCCATCGTGCCGAGAGTTTAGTCGCTCCCCTCACTCACTAGGTCTCCTGCCGACAATCTCTCCCTCCCCAGTCTGAGTGTCTCTCCTCCTTTTCAATACACACCCTGATTTCTCTTTCTCACAAACACAAGAAATTCAGTCTCTCCAATACACGCAAGCTCAGACACTCTCACCTTCCCTCCCGCACACACATGTACACACACACACACACACTATCCCAACTCTGTGTACACTATCTGATCATTTCCCTTCCTCTATCTCAATCTCTCACTCGATAGCTCAGGTTCTGCCCCTTTCTCTCTCTCTCTCTCTCTCACTCACTCACTCTTCTCAGACACAGTCTCTCAGTCTCTCTCCACTCTCGGCTTCAGTGGCTCGGTTTCTCTTTCTCACTCTGTCTCTCATAATCTCAGACTATCATTTTTAAATCTGCTAGCTCACAGTCACACGCACACACTCTTGCTCTCACATACAGTCTCCAACCCCCCCCCCCCCCCCACTACCCCCCCCCCCCCCCCCCCCCCGCTCCTTTCTCACTCTCTTGATTTCCCTTCCTAACTCTATCTCTCTCCCACTCTCACAATCCTTCTCACACTTTCTCTCTCAATTGCTCTCTCTCACTTTATTTACCTCTCACTGTATTTCTCTCTATCTCGCACTCACTCTATCTCTCTCTCTCACTCTATCTCTCACTCTCTCTATTTCTCACTCACTCACTCACTCACTCACTCACTCACTCACTCACTCACTCACTCACTCACTCACTCACTCACTCACTCACTCACTCACTCACTCACTCACTCACTCACTCACTCACTCACTCACTCACTCACTCACTCACTCACTCACTCACTCACTCACTCACTCACTCACTCACTCACTCACTCACTCACTCACTCACTCACTCACTCACTCACTCACTCACTCACTCACTCACTCACTCACTCACTCACTCACTCACTCACTCACTCACTCACTCACTCACTCACTCACTCACTCACTCACTCACTCACTCACTCACTCACTCACTCACTCACTCACTCACTCACTCACTCACTCACTCACTCACTCACTCACTCACTCACTTCACTCACTCACTCACTCACTCACTCACTCACTCACTCACTCACTCACTCACTCACTCACTCACTCACTCACTCACTCACTCACTCACTCACTCACTCACTCACTCACTCACTCACTCACTCACTCACTCACTCACTCACTCACTCACTCACTCACTCACTCACTCACTCACTCACTCACTCACTCACTCACTCACTCACTCACTCACTCACTCACTCACTCACTCACTCACTCACTCACTCACTCACTCACTCACTCACTCACTCACTCACTCACTCACTCACTCACTCACTCACTCACTCACTCACTCACTCACTCACTCACTCACTCACTCACTCACTCACTCACTCACTCACTCACTCACTCACTCACTCACTCACTCACTCACTCACTCACTCACACTCTCTCTCTCTCTATTTCTCTCTCTATCTGACTCTCTCTATCCCTCGCTGTTGCCGTCTCTAGATGCGTAACTATGTACGTCACTTCCCTCCCCGGGCGGGTCCTCCTCTCAATGTGTTCCCCGGGACCCGCGGCGCCGCGGACCAAAGTTCCGGCTTCAGGCTGGTCACGTGCCCCCCCCCCCCCCCCCACCTCTTGGATTCTTTACCTGTGATTTTGAATGTGTTTTCACATCAATGTGGCCACTTCATTCCTCCAAATAAAGACACAAATCTCATTGCACCTCACACACAGGGCGATCAAAGCGCTCTGAGGTTGTTGTTGTTGTTGTTGTTGTAGCTCCTGTGTCTCAGTGGTTTCCAGCGCTCGTCCTCCCGAGCGAGAGACCCGGGTTCGATTCCAGGGCAGGTCGGGTGGCGGGGGTGGGGGGGGTGGGGGGGGGTGGGGGGGGGGCCCAACCTCGGGCAAGTTTCCCCGACACCGCCTCACAATAATGCCTCAAAAATGAACAATAATAAAATTGGTCATTTCACAATCCGCGACTGTTTGTGTGTGTGTGGGGGGGGGGGTGGGGGGTTAGTGGGGGGGGTGGGGGGGGGGGGGGTGGGGGGGTGGGGGGGGACACGCTGCTGTGCGCAATCGGCTGCCGCGTTTCGCCCACAAATAAACACGGTCAACTCACTTTTCGGTATATTCTGTGAAGCGCCTGGCGACGTCTAGAATACGTGAAAAGCCGCGATGCAAGGATTGCTATTGTGTAGCTGGGTGTCTGATGCCTGCGGAAACCCATCCCTGTGCTTCAAGACTGAGTGAGAATCCCACGCATCCCATCTAAACATGGAAACCCCGGTGATATTTATTTGAATGGGACGCGCACTCTCTCTCCCTGGAGGGACGCACCCTCTTTACCTAATTCTGGAAAATGTTAGGCGCATATAGTCAAGACCCAGAGTGTATATTGGAGTGTAACCAGCTAAACTCGCACAGTTTGCCATCGAAAGCACTACCTGGAAAGCTTTATCATTGCTTGACCAGCTAGGACGACCCTAGCCTTAACAGCAACGGATTGGGAAGTGGCTGATTTGTCCTTCCAAATCCTGTGGATTGGTCAGGCTGGCCGGTCTGCCATCGGCAATGGCCTGGAATACTGCGTGCCTGGCTGGACTACTGCTTTCCTCCACCTTGCCGTTGTCCACGCCTTCACCGCCTCTCAGCTGAGCTACTCTCAAGCATCCTCTATGCCGGTGTCCCCTCCTCCACCATTCACAAAATTTAACTCATCCAAAACTCCACCGCCCCGTACTCTCACCCACACTAAACTCCGCACACTGATCACCCTAGCGCTTGCCAAATTCCACTGACTCCCTGTCACAGAGCGGATCGACTTCAAGATCCTCACTCTAGTGTTTAAATCCCTCTAAGTCTTGCACCCCCAACGCCCCACCATCTCTGTAACCACCTCTCTCCTCACAACACTACCTGTGCCTATGTATTAGTGCCTCCGGCCTCCACTTTAATCCTCGAATCCTCCTCTCCACCATCAGCGGCCGTGCCTTCAACCACTATGCACCAAAACTACAAAATAAAAACTCCCTCAACCTCCCCTCCAGGGAGGATCGTTACCAGTTGGTCAATTGACCTCCAACACGCATGGGTTAGAGCCCTTCCTAGGTGGATGGAAGTTACTCAGAACTTTGTACAAGCCGCCGGGTTCTCAACAAAGCCTGGAACGAAATATGTGAGAGCGTTGCCACAGCTGGCACTTACACACCTTTCCATTGAGCGATGGTTCCATCAGTTGGAGGTGTGGAACTTGAACGACAGCTGGTTACCTGTCTCCAAACCATTCCAAGCCCTAGACTTACAGAGACACGTCACAAACTCGGACTGCGAGGCACGCTGTCCAGCAGCTGTCACCCCAAACCCCAGAGTATCCTCTTCAGCTATTTGTCGGACATCTATCTTCAGAGTGGAGGAGCTGAGCTGGCGCCCAGATAACACGCTCCAGAATTGAATGCTGGATTCAAGTCAACACATGTGGCAGTCGATTATTTGTGGGGCTCCTGTAGCTCAGTGGTTAGAGCACTTGCCTTGCAAGCGTGAGACCTGTGTTCGAATCGAGGCAGATTGGGCAAGTTTCTTTACTCCACACGCCTCATGATAATCCCTTCAAAAATAATGTATAATAATGAATCGGTCATTTCAATCCACGACTGTTTGTGGGGGGGACGCTGCTGTGTGCAACGGGCTGCCGCGTTTCGCCCACAAATATACAGTCAATTCACTTTACAGTATATTCTGTGAAGCGCTTTGAGACGTCTAGAAGATGCGAAAATGCTATATCAAAAACAAGGATTATTATCAGGATTATTCTTGCAACGTGAGGGCCAATATGAAAGAGACATTAACAAGAGTTTTGTGAAGCAATTGTGTTTGATGCGCTGCCTATTTTCAGTGAAGACAGGTTCCTTTTGTTGAATCTTTTGAGGTTTTATATTAGAAAAAACATCTTTAATGCAGTATTTATTAAACACGAGAAATTAGTTAACCTGCTCCATACGTGTCTGCTCTCTTTGTGTCTCAGCGTGCCTCAGTTGGCAGCTCTCTTGGCACTGAGTCAGAAGGTTATGGATTCCAACCCCACATTTGGACTTGAACTCGCATGGTTTTGGTTGATACGCAGAGATACGCTGGTTCAATCTCAGCAATGTTTCTAGATTGACAATCTCCAAAAGGGATTTAACTCGAATAACAACTGTAACAAGGGAATTGGATATTTACTTGAAAAGGAAAAAATTGCAAGGATAAGGGGGAAAGAGAGGGACTGATTGGGTAGCTCTTCCAAAGGCACATTGAGCGGAATTGCCTCCTTCTGTGTTGACATATTCTACGAACCTACGGTTCTAATACGAACTCTCCGGACCTGAATTATTTATTCCTGAGCCTTATTCTCCAAACGGAGTTAGAGTAATGTTGATTTCACAGTTCTGTGGTGAAGATGCAGATAGAGTTGGAGTGTGCATTTGTAATTTGGGAGCAAAAAGAGAGAAATGTTCACAGGAACAGTGACCTTAAGTATTAATAAAAGAGAGAAAAACAAGGAGGCTGCAAGAGAGCTTAAAGGCACCATACAAATGTAATTTTGTTGTCTGTTGTTGCTTCCAGTCCAGATGTGAGAGAGCCCCATCACTGATATGGAAACCATATTTAAATGTTAGACAGATGTTCACACTTTTCTTGCTTGTAGACCAGAAACATATGACAATGAAACGTCTTTAAAACAATTTGTTTCTTAAGTAAATTCTATCAAAATATTTGCCAGGGATATAACACCTCATGAATCAAAAAATCAGATCCATGTACTGTATTTCGCAAAGAAAATACATTCATTGAGAGTGAGATTGACATGTCCTGCATCTCTATAGGAGATTAATTGTAAATTGTTTGATAAGAAAATAAATCTCAACAGGATTTTACAACAGGATTGTAAAATAATTATTCACATTTATCAAAACATCTCAAAGAATTTACTGTACATTGTTGTGACTACATTTGTACACAAAAAAGCAGCCCTCAATTTGCCGTCAGCAATGGCCCACCAATAGCTCTTAAATCCATCATAATTTTGATCTGGAATCCTTTTGGCCAGGACACTAGGATCGACTTATCTTTTTCTGTTGAATATTGTCATGGGATGTTTAAGTCCCACCTGAAAAGGTCGATATCTCATCCGAACGACACAATTTCTGACGTTGGAACTCTCCCGTGGGTCTGTAGCCGTGTATCATCTTTAGACTATTTGCTAAGAAATTCCAACGAAAGGGGATTGAACGCTTTAGGCTCAGAGGCAAGGATGATACCAATGAATACAGTCAGACATCGACCGGTGCAGAAGCATCTTTCTGCCACTAGATGTTGGTAGTGGACTTGCCAAATGCCAGATCGTGGTTTGGAGAGCATTTTCAAACGTGAAAAATGGATTGTTTTTTCCATTCCGATCGATGAGCACCCAAGGGTTCCACGTTATTGTGTGCTACAGTTTGACTGCTTGTCGGCCTTCCCCGATTCCTCCCTCCACGCGGGTCACGGAAGATCCCGGAATTCTGCGGCCCGCGTCCTCTACCGTTGCGAACTCCGTGAACCCCCCCAATCTCCCCCATCCTCGCTCTGACTCCATGGGCTCCCCATCGTCCAGAGGATCCAGTTCAACAACAACAACAAAATTACATTGAAATGGC